>CM042172.1:2372591-2442591 GCA_023376005.1 Doryteuthis pealeii
ATTATGAGATTTTTATTTTTTTTATTTTTAAAGATTTTATAGTCCTGTGATATGAATTCCAAATGAAATCCTTGATGTTGCAAAAAAAAAAAAAAATTTTGTTGTGTTTCACTTCCGCCACAAAAAACTCGGTCAGCAAAAAATGTATCTCTTAATGTATCCCTTATTTGACAGATTAGAAAAGAAAAACCTATTCCAAATTATATATATATGTAATTTAAATGCTTTTCCCTTTTCTTTTATTTCTATATTTCTTTAACGTTGACCATGTGCTTCCCCTTCCCTCCTCCTAACACCATTAACATAAGAACCCTCCCAAACAGGCCATAAGCCTGTAGTAGAAAAATAAGACAGTTGGACTTTGACTGTCCTTAGAATATCACTCCAGTAAGTTACTTTTCAAGCTTAAAAAAATGGCCAAATTATAATTTAATCTGTTTTAATCTGTGCTTTTCAACCAATTCTAATTATTACTATATAATTTAAATGCTTTTCCCTTTTCTTTTATTTCTATTTTTTTAAAACATTGACCTGTGTTTCCCCTGCCCTCCTCCTTCTAACACCATTAACATAAGATATATATATATATATATTTGATTCTTGCTGGATACTCCATTCTTGCGACCTGGTCACTACCTACCCGAACTGGTTGGGTAGATACCCTGATATGAATTGAGATAGATAAATGGATATGAAAAGACTTAGCAAGATAGTAAAGAGAGGGGAGATAAAGAAGTGAAGGGGAGATAAAGAAGTGAAGGGGAGATATATGTATATTTAGATCGATATGTAGACGTAAGCTTTTCTCTTACGAAGCAGTTTATTGTCATATTGAATACGAACACAACAGCAGCTACTATTAGCAACCTGCTATCAGAATCACTAGATTGGGCATAAAATGACCCTAAAAGGGTTGATATGCCGTAAAACAAAACAACCAACCAACCAACCAACAATCCTTTATCTGTCTACCTGTCTATCTCAGTCTATTCATATTTATCTCAGTTTGTTCTTATCTATCTATCTATCTATCTATCTATCTCATTCTGTTCCCATTTATCTACCTATTACGATCAAGTCACGCTGAATGCACCGGTTCCCGCGAGATCAGCGAGGTTAAGCATCGATGAGCCTGTTCAATACTTAATTGGGTGACCACTAAAGCAACGGCGGTTACTGTAAACATCATAGGTCCTTTGTTTATAAAATGACTTGATTGGGCATTAAATGACCCGAAAACGGTTGATGTGCCATAAAACAAAACAACCAAACATTACTATTTCTCTGAATGTTTGAGATGAGGCTTGATAATGACAAATTAACACAGCTTAACGCCTCTACCCCAGCTATGGTTAGCGTAATGAGAACGGGATACCCCTTTGGACTGAATAAAGGGTTAGGTTCAAAGTTCCGTGATGGCTCCCGATTACGACAAGAAGTTTCCCGATTACGACAAGAAGGTTCCCGAGTCCAAAAAGAAGGTTCCCGTGTCCGAGAAGGTTCCCGAGTCCGACAGGAAATACCTGAAGAAGGCCGGATAGCATATCGGCCGAAACGTTGCACATATAACAATGAAGATGAGGACTATAGTCCGAATAACGCAGATAATAGTACCCAAACATTACTAGATGCCCCATGCTTGTAATGTTGAATCACATTTTACCCATGGCGAACGGGTTGGGTAAATATCTATCCTTCTATGAACAAATTGAGATTGATAAATGGATATGAACAGACTGAGCTAGATAACACAAAAGAGAGAGAGTGAGAGATAGAGAGAGAGAGAGAAAGAGGAGAGTGAGAGAGAATTGAAGGAGAGATATACGTATATATATAAATCAATATGTTCCTGTAGGCTCCTATCTTACGAAGCAATTTAAAATATAAACTTTAACCGGACCTTTTAATAATATCCTACATAACATATGTCGTCCATTAGAAAATGAAAAATGCCGTTTTTATCTTTTCTTTTATTGTTACATGTTTCGTCCATTGATTCATTCAAACCAGAAAGTCTTCAATCATAATTTTGTAAATCCAAGGCCACACAGTTTCCTTCCTCTTTTCTTTCGTTTCTATCAGTTCCTCACTCTACTCCAATCCCGACACCCCTCTTTGCCAGCACCGAAATAAGAATTCCTCGTTGAACTGAAAGAATTCCATTACTTCATTTCATATTCCAAACAAACACCCAGACATAATTCCTCAGAGTTTCTTGTTTAAAGATTCCTGTCTTTCGGTTTCGTTGTAGTTCCTCCAAGATTTTTCTCATTTCATTATATTTACTAGCAACATAAAAACACCCTCCGGGCGTCGTAAAAAATAATTTTTTGAAAGACATTGCCTGAGAGGGTGGTAGTTAAAAATTCAATGTCAGAGGGTTTGTATCATAAGTAAGGAAAATCCTCATATTTATTAAAGGGTTAAAAAATAAAAAATAAAACAATTTGAAATGAAAACTGAACCCGTCCCTCTCAAATAAAATGGTGCGTGCTTGTAATAATCAAACAATTATTTTGAATATTTTCCACATCAATTTTACACAAAATCGTAAGTATTTATTTATTTGTAAACTTTTTAGTTAACTTCTTGTTACTGTAAAAAAGAAAAAAAAAAGGACGAGAGTAAAAAACAATTTTTTAAATTGCTTACTCAAATTTGTTGGTGTATATAGCATAAGAATATTGTGACGTAAACTGTGACTTAGAGCTATGACGTAGTTTTTGTTACAGACAGAAATACAGACAATCTCCATTATTAATAGAGATTTTAGGAGCGGTCGTACGCGTTTGGTATATCGTAGCGTTCAACAGCCTACATCTATGATTGTCTTTTCGTTTTTTGGGTTTTTTTTTTGTTTTTCAATTCGAATGAGAAATAAAACCGTCGGCTGGAATAAAAAAAATCTTTCGAAACGGTAGTAAATATTAATTTTACTTATGTGGTAGAAAAAATCACTCCAATTTTAGGACCATATGACCTTTAGGCTGTTGGATTTGTATGATATAAGGCATGGGGCAAATGGTCACTTCTACTTATAGACTCACCTATAAACACGTGACCTGAGAAGGCATTTCTATTGTCCAATCACTGGCACTGCTGCTGCTGCTTCTGCTGTATTAATAGAGGCAATATTCTGAGCTTATGTCATTGATACTTGGATTATCTTGGACGACGGACTTACAAAGAATACCCTAACACCGGATTCTTATTGGCTAGCTTACTTACTTATTACATCTGGAACTAAGGATGCCGACCAGATACTTAACATAGGCACCCCTTTTTTATCTCGATTAAGAAAGGACATGTTCTTCATTTACACCGTCAATATCGGGTTGTTTTAACAGACGATTTTTAGATTTTTTTTTAATTATAAAACTAACTCCTAACCCTAACACCTAACAAACAACCGGATATTGACGGTGTAAATGAAAAACATGTCCTTTCTTAATCGAGATCAAAAAGGGGTGCCTAAAGGTCATATGGTCTCAATTTTTTATATAGCCCTTATGTGTTAGGTGTTGGTTTTTGGTTGTTTTTGTTGTTTGTTTTTTAATAAAGAAAGGAGTTTCCAAAAGAAAAATCCATCGAAAATTGACTTGATGGCGCAGAAAAACTCACTCCAATGGCGTAGTGGCTAACGTGCTGGACTACGACATTGTGGAATGCGAGTTCAAACTCTATTCGTGCTATTACATTCACTTTCGGACTAATACCCTAACGAAAGATATAAACACACTCACCCTAGATTAAATTAGTTAAATACTGCTATAAGATGTAAAGATCTTAGGATAAGTTGCAAGGCTCAGAGTAACCTTCCAACGTGGGTACATGTGTGTTCATAAAATACTCCGACGAAGAAGTTATAAGATAATAACATACTTTAATTCGTGAGCACATAGAGAAACACATTTAATACAGGAATACATATACTCATTACAAGGTACAAGATCGATATACTAAACAGATACATAAACACATTATATAGAAAGGAGCTGGAAGTCCTAACGAAGGGATATAGAGTTTCTGAAAGAAATGTCACTTACAGAAAGTTGGTTGGGGGGCAAAAAAAACACTTAAGTGTAAGAGGCACAAAGGTGCCTAAACCATGCGAAGTCGTTGCTGGCCAGAGAGAGAGAGAGAGAGAGAGAGAGAGAGAAGAGAGAGAGAGAGAGAGAGAATTAGAATTTCCCGGGCTCCCACTTAAATACTCTAGCCCTCTACTGGCGAAAACGTGCAGCAAGAGAAGATAACTCTTCTGGACCCCACATCGAACAAACAGGGGCGGGCAATCGCTACACTGCCACTACTGTTACCTACTAGGATGACTTTAGCATTAAATAACCAAGGAAACCAAACCAAATTAATAGTTCATCAAAGCTTTTCTCATTTCAATAAATTCATTTTGTAAAATGTCGTATGCGATCAGTATGTTGTATCATTCATCAGCCTACTTGTTACATAATTGTTAGTACCCTAACACTTATTTACAGTAGTGTAGAAACCAAAATGGCTGTTATAATTTGCAGCCGGCAGTCTTGAAGGATTGAGGGACGGCTTGACCTCAGTCTGAGCCTCCCTCTGGGGGACCGTGAGAATCGGTGGAGAAGACATTCTTCCGGTTTAGATTAGAAAGAGAGTTTTTAGTTCAGTATCGGCCAAACCACGAAGGTGGTAAGTCGTGTTAAGCGCACGGCCGACTCAATCTGCGCAGGTAGTCTCGTGGGGATTTCGGAATAAAATATGATCTAAAGCAAATCGAAGTCTTGGGTTATTATCTAAAAACTACCAATGACACAGGGCTTCTGATAAAGAGAAATCCCCAATGGTAGACCAGAAGCGAAGTCCCCAAGACGAAGTCCAAACGCCAGAAGAAGAACGTAAGATACCAAAGATGAGCAGAAGAATAATAGAAGTAAAGAGAGTATATAACATACTTCTAACCTGTTGGCCGTGGGTAGCGACCCGTTATGCTTAAGGATGGAACCCTGGGGGATGAGCAGTCACTGACATGCAACACTCCACTTTTGGTCTTACCTAGGCTAGACGGGTGGTCAGAGAGACTCCTCCGATCAACTGGTTAGTCGTGTCAATCCCTAGCATCTATATGATTGTTTAACCCTATTGCTCTTATGGCAAGCCCCAACTTTTTTTATCATGTATATATTTACTAACGCCTCCGCACGAGTAGAATGTGACACAAGGTCCATTTTTAATCGTTTAACAGGTGTGAATTCAGAGTTTTCCTTTTCCTAGACCGGTTGCTTTAGCAAGGTTAAAGAGCCCAGTCAAGAGGCCAGATGTAAGGGGCACCCAGTGAGAATCGAACTCACTAACAATGGTCTGCTAATCTAGCTTGCTAACCATTACACCACGATGTATAGTTATTTTCTAAGCTTAGCTTAGATGTGGCACAAGTCCGTAAGTATGAGGCACCCAGTGAGAATCGAACTCACTAACAACGGTCTGACAATCTAGCTTGCTAACCATTACACCACGAAGTATATATATTTACCAACCCCTCCGCACAAGCAGGATGCGTCACAAGGTCAATTTTTTAAGCGGAGTTTAACAGGTTTGAATTCAGAATTTTCCTTTTCCTAGACTCGTTACCTAGCCATGGTTAAAGAGCCCAGTCTGTCCTGCTATTTACACATAACTGGAGGGAGAATTAGATTCATACCTTTCGCAAGGGTATTAGCGCTAAGTGAAATGCGAACAGTTTCATCGAGGAATTGAACTCGGGTCGACGAGTCCATTTCCTACGACCCTAACCATTAGACCACGTGCCCCTTTTTATCATATATGTGCTAGATGGTGTGGGGTGAGGGTCCTAATGTCCTGGGTATGGCATTAACTAATGTTTACATAGTGATGTTCCAATTCCGGAGTTTTAGGGAGTACCCCTTCATCCCCATTACTCCCAGTTCCACTCTGACTCGGAGTGACAATGCCTACTAGGGTCCTATTTCTGGGTTAAATAAAAAAAAAACATGAGTTTTAAAAAATTGAAATTTTGAAAAATTGAATACCCATCAAGAATGAATAGAACCAGAACGTCTTCGGCATAAAATGACTCACTGGGTCGGCATGCCGTGTAAGCAAATTCCGGTCGAAACACGTGTGAGCATATAACAAATTTCATCCATACCCATGTATGTGATATTCTTCCATTTATCTTTTCAACATATATATGTAAGCATAAACTTTTATTCGAATTGCTTCAGGTTCAATAAGAAGCCATTAAAATGCAACAAGAAATATGTCGTCTGATAAAAAGAAAAAAATATGATTAGCGTTATTCAAGTTGATTTTTTGTATATTTGTCTGGAGAGTCAAAAAGCAATTTTGTTATATATATATATATATATATATATATATATATATATATATATATATATATATATACAGACTCATAAAATGAACATTTTTTTAGACTTTGTCGACAGTCAAAATTGCGACTGGCCCGATTTTTTTTTACTTCTCCGTTAAGTCAACCCCCATTTTCATAAACGTCTGTATATATATATATATATATATATATATATATATATATATATATATATATATCATTCACATTCCTATATATATATATATATATATATATATATATATATATATATATATATAAATTTCTTTTCTTTTATATATATATAAATATAATTTATGTATATAATTTATATTTCTTTCTTTTATATTTTCTTTTCTATATATATATATATATATATATATATATATATATATATATATATATATATATATATATATATATATATATATATATATATATATATATATATATATATATATAATTCATATTCAGTTTCTTTTCTTTTTTCCAGAAGACTTACTTATATAATTATATTTCTTTTCTTTTATGTATATATATATAGATATAGATATATAAATAATTTATATTTCTTTTCTTATATATATGTGTATAATTTATATTTCTTATATATATATATATATATATATATATATATATATATATATATATATATATTATATAATTCATATTTCTTTTCTTATATGTATATATAATTTATATTTCTTTTTATATATATATATATATATATATATTATATATATATATATATATAATTTATATTCTTATATATATATATATATATATATATATATATATATAATTTATATTTCTTTTTATATATATATATATATAATTTATATATATATATATATATATATATATATATATATATATAATATATTCTTTTCTTATAATATATATATATATATATATATATATATATATATATATATATATATAATTTATATTCTTTTCTTATATATATATATATATATATATATATATATATATAATTTATATTTCTTTTCTTTATATATATATATGATTTATATTTCTTTTCTTATATTATATATATAATTTATATTCTTTTCCTTTCTTTATATATATATATATATATATATATATATATATATATATATATATATATATATATATATATACTTATCATTCATATTCCGTTTCTTTTTCTTTTTTCCAGAAGTCTTATTTATGATTTGAATTTATATATCAATTCAATTATTTCCCCTCCAGCAGTAAATAAAACATTTTTCTTTTATTTGAGTTGTCATTTTGTTTATTATACTTACCAAATGATCATGGCGACTCTTAAGTTTCTATCATTTTCAGTCGCTCACTAAAACTCAATTATTTTCAGACTTTCGTTTTAAAAGTTTTGTTTTTTATAGATAAGCTAATCGTGTAATTTTATCATCCTGTTAGGCTCATCATTTCATATTGAAATAAGTTCCTAATTTCTTATCTGGTGCCACAAAGAATCATTAAAAGTTTTTCAAAACCTTTATTTCAACTTTTCTCTCTATTTTGGATTTAGGTTTTGGTTTGTTTTGTTTTACGGCGTATCAACCTCGGTGGGTCATTTAATGCCGATAAAGTTTTGAAATAAATCAATACTTAATTGATAATACAATGTTTTTATGAATACATTTTTCATAGATGGGACCCTAACAAGTACTACCACTCCGGGTCAGAGTGGACCAGGGAGCAATGGTGATGAAGGGGTGCTCCACATTCCCCAAACCTCCAAAACTGGAACCTCACCATCAGAGAGTTTAACGTCATTCCCAGGACATGTAGACCCGCAGCCACCGCCTTCTAGCACCCATATGATAAATAGGGGTTGGGGCTTGCCATAAGGGTAATAGGGTTGGGACAATCATATAGGTGCTAGGGCTTGACGTGACCAGCCGATTGATCGGAGGGGGTCTCTCCGACCGCCCGTCTAGATAGGGCCAAAGTGGAGTATTGCATGTCATGAACTGCTCATCCACCTGGGTTCTATCCTTAAGCATCACAGGTCGCCACCCACGGCCAACAGGTGACCCCATTGGGGGGAGTCTTGCCCCTCTGCAGAGGTGCAGTCGGTGCATTCTAACGCCACAGCCGACAGGGCGCTCTTTCTATTTTAGTTTATTAAATAATTATGAATATATAAGTTTTATAAGTAGATCTTGCGTGTCTTCTATCTATCTATCTATCTATCTATCTGTCTCTCTCTCTATCTCTCTATCTCTATTTTTTGAGGATATGTGCTTAATTGAAGTCATACCTAATTTTGAAAATTAATTTGTTAATGATTAATGAATTCAGGCGGGCATATATGTTCAAATGTAAGGCTAAACAAATCGAGAAAATGTTTAGCCTTACATTTGAACATATATGCCCGTCTAAATTCATTAATTATTAACTAATTAATTTTCAAAATTAGGTATGACTTCAATTAAGCACATATCCTCCAAAAATTGTCGGCTTAAAGCCATATAAAAATAAACACATTTGTTTGTTTACTTAACCTCATATATATATATATATATATATATATATATATATATATATATATATATATTACGGTCCAGAATGTGACATTAAGTAAAGATCTCCAACAAACACCATGGGATCTAACTCAACGCCCTGATGATTGCCCCGTAGCATGAAACCGAGGTAGCTGTTTATAATAAACAATGATCTATAAAAACTCAGCAAATTAAATAAATATTACCTCTGACAATTTGTGATTGAGCACTGTATTTTCTTTGTTTCATCACAAAAAAATTGTTTATATATATATATATATATATATATTATTTATATTTTGCTTGAAGGCAATTATAATGCATGTATCGCATACAATTCGATAATTATAGAAAATAATCTTGACAAGTGAATCATGTCAATGATACTACTACACGCCTCTACCATAGTAGGTAAGTGGACGTTTATTGAGTAGTAAACAAACCCGGCCATAGGCTCTTCGGCGAAGTGAATAAGATTTTTGGATGTTTGTTTGTTTATAGAAGCATTGTTGAATAAATTATTATTTATATTTTGCTTGAAGGCAATTATAATGCATGTATCGCATAACATTCGATAATTATAGAAAATAATCTTGACAAGTGAATCCCGGTAAAGGATGGCTCGCTATGCAGAACACCGTACAGACTGTTTCGACTTTATTAAGTCTCTTCAGCGATGTATACTAACGACTCCCCTCCGACAGGAATCGAAACCGAGACTTCACAGGCATAGTCAGAGACCATATCCGTTCGGCCGCCGGTACATAGCGAACAATCCCTGCGAAGGTTAATTTCGCAGGGATTATGGTAGAGGCGTGTAGTAGTATCATTGACAAGGTTAATTTCGCAGGGATTCACTTATCAAGATTATTTTCTATAATTATCGAATTTTATGAGATACATGCATTATAATTGCCTTCAAGCAAAATATAAATAATAATTTCTCAACAATGCTTCTATAAACAAACAAACATCCAAAAATCTTATATATATATATATATATATATATCACTTTCTCTATTGCAGCAATATGTGTGTGTGTGTGTGAGTGAGAGAGAGAGAGAGAGAATTTAAACAATGCGACTGACTCTCTCTCTCTCTCTCTCTCTCTCTCTCTCTCTCTCTCTCTCTCTCTCTCTCTCTCTCTCTTTCACATTGATGCGAATAGAGAAAGTGAGACATATACAGAGAAGGAGAGAGAGAGAGAGAGAGAGAGAGAGAGTCGCATTGTCTGCTGGAAACGGAAGATAAACTCTCTCTCTCTCTCTCTCTCTCTCTCTCTCTCTCTCTCTCTCTCTCTCTCTCTCTCTCTCTCTCTCTCATTTCAGTTGTTCTGGAAAAGAAAGATTGAAACAATTCAATCAGAGATTAACGTCGCATTTTAGTTTTTCTTAAATCTACGAACAAAACAAAAAAAACGGACACGAAGCAACAACATAAGAAATGCTGTAGTTACTAATTATGATGATGATGATGATTACGTTTGATATTATAATTTCGTTCGTCTGTTTGTAGAGTTGTGTCTTATAGGCTCCTCAGCATTTAAACATTAGGAATTGAAACTTGGTATGTGATCTTCTTTATCTTCCATCGGAATGTTATAAGCTACCCAGTAGCACGTGTTAACTAACCACTGGCTTAAAATTTCAGTTTTTGTGCATTATATTTGGAAGAAGTTCAAACATTTTAACATATTCAAGGGACACAACTTTTAATTATTCTGTTAATCTTAATCTGAACATAGAATCTCTGGTTGTTAATATGGAAGGAGGGAAATATAGGGGGGATAGATGTTCGTATCAACAAGCTCCCGCCGAGAGGGGGGCCAAAAACAAGCAAGTCCACAGTCTTCCAGCAAGCCAAACTTTCCCCTGGTCAACACGCTCTTCGTTTTCGTTTAGCAGCTGCAAAAATCACATTTCTTTACTCGGTCGTTCGCGTCAGTCAACCTGCTACTGCAACTTCTTACTGTCCCGCGTTTGACTCACACGTTATTTATGTGCGCATTTACCGAAACATCCTGGCACTTCGCGTCCGTCCAATGCCTAAATCGCGTCTACCTTCGCATGCGGGAGGACGCGGGCTCGATCCCGGTAAGCAAGGCAATGTCTTGCCCTTTTTCGTTCTCCGTCATAGTTAAAAAAAAACATTGTGTTAGGAGGACTAACTTCAAACGAATCTTTTATCTGTACACCTCTGTCTGATATAAATGGGATCGTCCCATTCAGCATAAATACTAGAAATAAAAGGCTGACGCACAATTCAACTCACCCGGTTTCGACTGGGGGTCCGGCGAGCTTCGGCCGCTGGACCGATGATGAATTAATAATAGCGTCGATCCCAGGGGGCCATCCCCCCAGGCAACACCTGCCCCCTCGATTTAAAGGGGCAGGGCTGGGTTTATTGCCCAGTGCCTGAGGCGCCCCCTTGAGGGGAATGCCGACGGGATCGACGCAATTTTTCAACTGCCACTCCACGAGCTTCGGCCGTGGGTGGTCCCACGTTAATAGGGACTTTGTGCCTGACCCGTACATGTGGGGTACGCGGTAAATACAATTCAACTCACCCGGTTTCGACTGGGGGTCCGGCGAGCTTCGGCCGCTGGACCGATGATGAATTAATAATAGCGTCGATCCCAGGGGCCATCCCCCCAGGCAACACCTGCCCCTCGATTTAAAGGGGCAGGGCTGGGTTTATTGCCCAGTGCCTGAGCGCCCCCCTTGAGGGGAATGCCGACGGGATCGACGCAATTTTTCACCTGCCACTCCATGAGCTTCGGCTTGTGGGTGGTCCCACGTTAATAGGGACTTTGTGCCTGACCCGTACAAGTGGGGTACGCGGTAAATACAAATTCAACTCACCAGGTTTCGACTGGGGGTCCGGCAAGCTTCGGCCGCTGGACCGGTGATGTTATAATAATAGCGTCGATCCCAGGGGGCCATCCCCCAGGCAACACCTGCCCCCTCGATTTAAAGGGGCAGGGCTGGGTTTATTGCCCAGTGTCTGAGGCGCCCCCCCCCCTTGAGGAGGAATGCCGATGGGATCGACGCAATTTTTTCACCTGCCACCCCATGAGCTTCGGTTTGTGGGTGGTCCCACGTTAATAGGGACTTTGTGCCTGACCTGTACAAGTGGGGTACGCGGTAAATACAATTCAACTCGAGACTAAACGTCGGACTTTCTTAATCGCACACTAAACGAGAACATAAAAAGAAATGTTGTTGTTACTAATGATGTAAGTTTGATTTCATGATTCTGTACTTCTGTTTGTATAGTTGTGTATTATAGGTTTCTTAGCATTTAGACCTTAGGAATTGAAACTTGGTATGTGATCCTCTTTAGTCCACGGGAATGTTCTGAGCCACCCAGAAGCACGCACTGACTAATGGATGAGTTAAAAATTAAATTTTTAGGAAATTATATTTGGTAAAATCTCACCCATTTTAACATATACAAGAGACACAACTTTTAGTTCTTCTAACTTAATTTTAACATAGGATCCTTGGTTACTGCAAAAATTTTTTAGGAAAATTACTTCATAAGAAATCTATAATCTGTACACCCCTGTCTGGTGTAAATGGGATCATCCCATTAACCATAAATACTGTAAAAGAAAGGCTAAAGCAACTAAAGATTTTTTCTGCCATAATTTTAAGTGAGGGGGAGCCCATACCAATAATCATTTTATTTTTATCAATTTTTTAATTTTATTTTCTCTTTTTCATTTTTGCATTAGGGATTTTTAATTGTAAATACATATCTGTGGCGAGAGAAACCACGAACATAGTAGTTCGAAGCGTGCACGACTGTGTTTGGCATGCAGAATGAAGATCAGAGGCGAGTGGAGAGATTGAACTCGCATTCTCCTGATCGTGAGTCGTGGCCCGACGCATGGGAATGACTAAAACTATCCAGAGTGGCCAGGATGTGAAGGATTGACGCGTGCTGATTAGTGTCGCACGTGCTGGTCAGAGGAAGGAGCCCGGATGAACACTGTAATTGTGTATTTATTTGACCAGCTCTGGGAAACCGGGAAGAAAGCTTGCAGTAGCATTTTGGCTGTGGTGACGAGTGGACGAGAGACAAGACCTTGTGATAGTATTGGTGCGAAGAGTGCAACATTGTTGGGAGAGTAAAATCGTCGGACTTAACTGTGCACCCCAGAGAACATTCATATTACAATATCATCATTCCGCCTCCCTTAACACTATGTAAATATGGGTTAGGTGTAGATTTTTCATAGAGAGACTGGTACGTTTTGGTGACTTTTGTGGTAATTGGTTCTATGGGGAATAGAAAATTGTAGAACGAATCGGGTCACGAATGAGAATAGTTAAGTTAAAAGCTAGGATAGAGATGACCAACCTCCCTCACCCCCAATTTTGGCCTTGTGCCTTGTGTAATTTTATGTTACAGTAAATACCATTCAACTACAGACTAAACGTCGGACTTTGTCGACGAACAGGACAAAATAAAAAAAGACACAAAACGAGAAGAAAACACTTTTCTCCAGCAGTGGATGATGATGATGATGATATAACCGAAAGAAAACAAACCTATATGCTGTAGATGAGTGAATTCATCAGTCCTATATTTAAGAGCTATTTTACTATACACTATAAACCCAATAGTTTGAATCTCAGGAAGATCGTGGATGCCAATAAAGCAGGGAGGGCGAGTCTCCTACCCTCCGGCCACGTGCAGCCCAATATCGAAATTTCAAAATATTCTCTTCGCCTTTTGATATTGACTGTGAAGAAGTAACCTATTTTCACATTTCTTACACCAATGCGAACAGAATCTCTAGACGTATTGAACAGTGTGAAAGGTAAGAAGTTTACAGTTAACTCTCCCCTTGTAGTCTTGTGTTGATGTTGTTTTTGTATAAATGTTGTTTTTTTCTTTTACTAAATTTCTTGAACCTCCTCATCCCACAGTTCTAGGCTGAATAGTATCATCTACAATATATATATATATATATATATAGATATAGATATATGAAAAGTTTCTTAGCAGTACATTTTATTAGGACACGTAAAAGCGAATTCATCTTAAAAGCGATGGAAAAAATTTATAAAAAGAAAGTTAGGGTACACTTATAATTAAGGTTCGTAATTTCTTTTAATTTCTCGTTCCTATTGAAAAGGGGGAGAAAAAAAATTACCTTTTTCTCAACAATTCCAACCTTCGTATAACCTGCTTTTAGGTTATACATCTAATTATAAGTGTACCCTAACTTTATTTTTATAAATTTTTTCCATCGCTTTTAAGATGAATTCGCTTTTACGTGTCCTTATATATATATATATATATATATATATATATATGAGAGAGAGATTATCAATAATATGTAAATCTGATCTCCCTGAGTCCAGTTATGGGTTTAAATAGTACCACTACTGTCGTTCTACAAGAATAGCTTTAGCATTAGATAATCCACGAAGGCTGATATGCCATTAAACCAAAGAAACCAAACTAATCTTTTCTACACATACTCACTCTCTCATATATATATATATATATATATATATATATATATATATATATATATATTGGATTAACTTCTTATGCCACTTTTAATGAAAACGTGTTAGCAATTGTTTATGGATATATATATATATATATTTTACTGGCTGTAAAAAAAAGAACACAAAAACAACAACAAAACAGAAAAAAAACTACGCCATCGTCTAAAATAGACGGAAGGTTGCCAGCAAATATATATACATATATATATATGTGTGTGTGTGTGTGTGTGTGTGTGTGTTGAAAAATGAATAAAGGAAAGAAAGTATAAAATGGATAATATAGGATATTTTAATCAATATTACTTACACGTGTTTCTGTCAGGAGTTTATCCATGTGTACATTATTCAAACTATTATTATATGGATAAACTCTTGACCGAAACACGTGTAAGTGTTGATTAAAATATCCTATATTATCCATTTTATACTTTCTTTCCTTTATTTATTTTGTCAACATACTGTCGGATTCACTTCCAGTTTCATTTTACACACACACACACACATATATATATACAATCTTTGATTAAAATCTCTCTCTCTCTCTCTCTCTCTCTCTCTCCTTAATGATAAGCAAGCTAGTCTTGCAGATCCATTACTATCAAATAGTGAGATAGATCGAAATGAACATACATAGATAAATATATAGATAGACAGACAGATCGATATGAATAGACATAGATAGAAAGCCAGTGATATGAACAGACACAGATAGATTGATAGATAGATCACCGAAGGTAAATAGATAGACCACTGCGTATCTTTGAGAATCTGTGTTACCCCTCAAAGATAGTTGATTCAAAGTTAACTGACCTGAAAAAATGTTAAAGTTTTTAAATAGAATAACAATACTAAAAATTTCATTAAATTCGGTTAATTCCCTGATTTTTTTATTTTTTTTTATTTTTTTATTTCGGCCGGATGACATACGATGGTGGAATTTAGGTCCGTTAAGTTCGATTTAACCATGCACTTTTGTTTGTGTTGTAGTTGTTGTTTTGTTTTTTGTTTTTTTGTTTTTTGTTTTTTAATCCTCTGAAATTTTGTGCCTTTAATTTTTGTCTTTGATTTCTATTTCCTCGTCATTTTGCCCAAATTTCTGTCTTTGACATTTCGTCAACAGAAACGAATTTTCTATTTTTTACTTTGTTGTTCGTCTTGTACAAAAGCCGTGATTGTACGAAACTTTGATAGGAACTTTATATCGGAAAATATAATCTAGCAATGAACTTATAAAGTCAGCAAATCCAACGATGGTTGAATCGAGATGAATCGAGATCTTTTTGAATCAATAAGATCGATAAAACCAATGATTTGTGATTATTGATTTTTTTAAATTTCTTTTTGAAAACGGATCTTCTCGAGTTTATATTATTCTTTTCTCTTTTCTCTTCCCTTTTCTCTTTCTCTTTTTCTTTGTCTTTTTTCTTCTCTTTCGTTCTTTCCTTTCATTTCTCTTTTCCTTCTCTTTATTCTCTACGTTTTTATCTTATCATTTCTCTTTTCTTCTCTGTTTCTTCTTTTCTTCATCTTCCCTTTTCTCTTTCTGTTTCTTTTTTCTTTTTTCTTCTCTTTCTTTCTTTCCTTCTTTCATTTCTCTTTTCTTTCTCTTCTCTATTCTCTACGTTTTTATCTTATCATTTCTCTTTTCTTCTGTTTCTTCTTTTTCTTCTTTTTCTTATATTTCTTCATCTTCTCTTTTCGCTTTCCTCTTTTTCTTCTCTCTTCTTTTTCTTCTCTATTTCTTCTCTTCACCTTTTTCTTTCTTTTCTTTTTGTTCTCGTCGCCTTCCTCTCTTTTTCCTTTTTTCTCGTCGCTTTTCTCTTTTATTTTCTCTTTATTTTTTCCCTTCTATTTCTTCATCTTCTCTTCTTTTTCTTCATCTCTTTTCTCTACTCTTCTTCTCTTTCGTTTTTTCATCTTTCTTCTTCTTTCATTTCTTCATCTTTTCTCCTTCTTTCATTTCTTCATCTTTTCTCCTTTCTTTCATTTCTTCATCTTTTCTCTACTCTTCTTCTCTTTCATTTTTTCATCTTTTCTCTTTTCTTCTTCTCTTTCATTTCTTTCTTTTCTCTTTTCTTTTCTTTCATTTTTTCATCTTTTCTCTTTTCTTCTTTTCTTTCAGTTTTTTCATCTTTTCTTCTTCTCTTTCATTTCTTCATCTTTTCTATTTTCTTCTTCTCTTTCATTTCTTCATCTTTTCTCTTTTCTTCTTCTTTTTCTTCTTTTTTCTCTTTTTCTTCTTTTTTCTCTTCTATTTCTTCATCTCTTTTCTCTACTCTTCTTCATCTTCTCTTTTCTCTTCGCTTTCCTCTTTTTCTTCTCTTTTCTCTTTTATTTTATGTTGTCTTTTCTCTTTTATTTCCTCTTCTCTCTTCTTCTTCTGTACCAGCTGACCTTTGAACCCTTTCAGCTGAGTCCACCTTTACCCATTGATGATACATCATTATAACCAAGCAAGCATTCAGAATAACACAAGGTGCATACAAATCTATATAACATCAATAAAAGTCTTGATGAACGAGTGGACGTTTCCCCTGACCCATGTAAGTGTCGATGTGGCATACCGGAATCTTTTAGGCCGTTGGTATCCATCTCTTCCAGAAGTAAAAGGTGACAGGTTATTCTGGGTTACACTGTACTAACCTCTGACTTGACCTATTATTCAATAACCATTACGGATTGTTTTTACTAAACTAAAGAACACCAACTATCATTTTATTTACTGAACCTATTGGTAACACTTATAATACTTTGCACAATGGGAACGATGCTCCGGCTCAGTATTACAGTCGTTGTGTTGGATGACACCGAATATAATACTATAATGAGGGATTTCTTCTAATGCTGGCCGTTCCACAGATTATAGTATTATAGGGCCCTGGCGGAAAGCTGGTTTTGTCCCTTTTCCAACTCGGCTGAAATACGATACCCAAAAGCTGTCAACGGAGTCAAACAAAACAAACAGGAACGCCTTCTGATACTTATACACAAGATATATACATTTTTTTTTTTATTATATACAATGATTAATATTCTTGTATAATGTCAGAAGAGCGAGGTGATTTTCTTTGTTAGTTGACTGGCGATCTACAGCTAATGGATAACTTATTAACTTGGTTTGTTACCGAGTGGCAGGGCGTCAGAGAGCAGTATGGACGGTGACAAGGGATCAGACGTGTAGCGAGTCTTCTGGTTGCGGCGTGTCAGACTCTGGCGGAAGTCCTCCGCATCTCTTCTCGGTCTCTTTTCTCTCTTCTTTTGTCTCTCTCTGGTCTGTTATTTATGGGATCCAGACCTCCCCACTCTAACATATGTCTCTGATTGGCCAGCCACTTGATACTATTGCCTACGTATCTAAATAGCCTTGTGCCAGCCTAGCTTGTATCTTTCCATTTGGGTTTTTCCAACTCCAACGAGTCAAGGCCAACCATTGTTTTATTTATCTAAGTTTTTGAAATTGTTGACCAACTTTTCAAAAACTGGAATCTTATTTTTTAAATTATCATTTTATTTTGGCAAAATTTAAAATTCCGATGATATATATCAAATTCCATAATTTAAGGAATTTATGCCTACGTGAGGATTCTTTGTTTAGATAAATCTATATTTTCAATATAAACTTTATTATTATTATTATTGTTTTCTTACAGTAACTTTAAACAAACTAATAATTAGGATAGTTTTAATTAATTAGTAAATAATTAACAGATCGCCAATCAACCCATAACACTTTAATAGTGTTACACGCTATTGTGTTTGTTGTGCGCGCAAAGGGACGATAGTTTTGGTAGAACAAATCGTGATTTTTTTCCCAAACTGAATGGGCTCATCAAGGGGACCAATTTTAAATGGGTTGAGGCCATCAAGAGGTCCGTAATGACGGGGCTGAGAGACAGACTAGAAGAATCCTTCCAGCAGGGCAGAGAAGCGTGACAGAGAAAGATGGGAAGGTGCATTAGATTCAAGAAGGGACTACTTTAGAGGAGAAAATATTTAGTTTGTTTTAACTGAATTGTTTGTGACAAGGGTCTCATTACATTTCAGACACACCTCGTATTTAGTGACATGTTTTCTAACGTCTCTGGTTAATAACACTTATTCTAATGGCTCTAATAATAGCACGACTTCTAATTACACCCATTCTAACGGCTCTACAAATGACACCCATTCTAACGGCTCTAATAAGGGCATGATTTTAATGACACCCATTGTAACGGCTCTTATTATGACACGACTTCTAACGACATCCATTATAACGCCTCTAATAATGGCACGACTTCTAACGGCTCTAATGACACGAGTTCTAATGACACCCATTCTAACGGCTCTAATAATGGCACGACTTCTAACGACACCTATTCTAACGATCTAATAATGGCACGACTTCTAACGACAACCATTCTAACGGCTCTAATAATGGCACGACTTCTAACGACAACCATTCTAACGGCTCTAATAATGACACGACTTCTAACGACACCCATTCTAACGGCTCTAATAATGACCCAACTTCTAAAGACACCAATAATGGCACGACTTCTAATGACACACATTCTAACGACACCAATAATGGCACACTTCTAACGACACCAATAACACGACTTCTAATGACACCCATTCTAACGGCTCTAATAATGACACGACTTCTAACGACACCAATAATGGCACGACTTCTAATGACACCCATTCTAACGGCTCTAATAATGACACGACTTCTAACGACACCAATAATGGCACGACTTCTAATGACACCCATTCTAACGGCTCTAATAATGACACGACTTCTAACGACACCAATAATGGCACGACTTCTAATGACACCCATTCTAACGGCTCTAATAATGAACCCATTCTAACGACACCAATAATGGCACGACTTCTAATGACACCCATTCTAACGGCTCTAATAATGACACGACTTCTAACGACACCAATAATGGCACGACTTCTAACGACACCCAAATAATAAACGACTTTCTAACGACACCCACTAACGGCTCTAATAATGACACGACTCTAACGGCTCTAATAATGACACGACTTCTAACGACACCAATAATGGCACGACTTCTAATGACACCCATTCTAACGGCTCTAATAATGCACGACTTCTCACGACTTCTAATGACACCAATAATGGCACGACTTCTAATGACACCCATTCTAACGGCTCTAATAATGACACGACTTCTAACGACACCAATAATGGCACGACTTCTAACGACACCCATTCTAACGGCTCTAATAATGACACGACTCTAATAATGACACGACTTCTAACGACACCAATAATGGCACGACTTCTAACGACACCCATTCTAACGGCTCTAATAATGGCTCGACTTCTAACGACACCAATAATGGCACGACTTCTAACGACACCCATTCTAACGGCTCTAATAATGACACGACTTCTAACGACACCAATAATGGCACGACTTCTAACGACACCCATTCTAACGACACCAATAATGGGACGACTTCTAACGACACAATAATGACACGACTTCTAACGACACCCATTCTAACACACCACTTCTAACGGCTCTAATAATGGCACGACTTCTAACGACACCAATAATGGACGACTTCTAATGACACCAATAATGGCACGACTTCTAATGACACCCATTCTAACCTGTAATAATGACTTCTAACGACACCAATAATGGCACGACTTCTAACGACACCAATAATGGCACGACTTCTAATAATGACGACTTCTAACGACACCAATAATGGCACGACTTCTAACGACACCCATTCTAACGGCTCTAATAATGGCACGACTTCTAACGACACCAATAATGGCACGACTTCTAATGACACCCATTCTAACGGCTCTAATAATGACACGACTTCTAACGACACCAATAATGGCACGACTTCTAACGACACCCATTCTAACGGCTCTAATAATGGACGACTTCTAACGACACCAATAATGACACGACTTCTAACGACACCCATTCTAACGCTCTAATAATGACACGACTTCTAACGACACCAATAATGGTACGACTTCTAAGGACACCCATTCTAACGGCACTAATAATGACACGACTTCTAACGACACCAATAATGGCACGACTTCTAACGACACCCATTCTAACGGCTCTAATAATGGCACGACTTCTAACGACACCAATAATGGCACGACTTCTAATGACACCCATTCTAACGGCTCTAATAATGACATGACTTCTAACGACACCAATAATGGGACGACTTCTAACGACACCAATAATGGCACGACTTCTAACGACACCCATTCTAACGACTCCAATAATGACATGACTTCTAACGACACAAATAATGGCACGACTTCTAACGACACGACTTCTAATGACACCAATAATGGGACGACTTCTAATGACACCAATAATGACACGACTTCTAACGACACCAATAATGGCACGACTTCTAACGACACCCATTCTAACGACTCAATAATGACATGACTTCTAACGACACAAAAATGGCACGACTTCTAACGACACGACTTCTAATGACACCAATAATGGGACGACTTCTAATGACACCAATAATGACACGACTCTAAACGACACCAATAATGGCACGACTTCTAACGACACCCATTCTAACGCTCTAATAATGACACGACTTCTAACGAACACAATAAGACACGACTTCTAACGACACCCATTCTAACGGCTCTAATAATGGCACGACTTCTAATGACACCAATAATGGCACGACTTCTAACGACACCAATAATGACACGACTTCTAATGACACCCATTCTAACGGCTCTAATAATGACACGACTTCTAACGACACCCATTCTAAGGGCTCTAATAATGGCACGACTTCTAACGACACCAATAATGGCACGACTTCTAATGACACCCATTCTAACGGCACTAATAATGACACGACTTCTAATGACACCAATAATGGCACGACTTCTAAGGACACCCATTCTAACGGCTCTAATATTGGCTCGACTTCTAACGGCTCTAATGACACGAGTTCTAATGACACCCATTCTAACGGCTCTAATAATGACACGACACCAATAATGTTACGACTACTAACGACACCAATAATGGCACGACTTCTAACGACACCAATAATGGCACGACTTCTAACAACACCCATTCTAACGGCTCTAATAATGACACGACTTCTAACGACACCAATAATGGTACGACTTCTAAGGACACCCATTCTAACGGCACTAATAATGACACGACTTCTAACGACACCAATAATGGCACGACTTCTAACGACACCCATTCTAACGGCTCTAATAATGGCACGACTTCTAACGACACCAATAATGGCACGACTTCTAATGACACCCATTCTAACGGCTCTAATAATGACACGACTTCTAACGACACCCATTCTAAGGGCTCTAATAATGGCACGACTTCTAACGACACCAATAATGGCCCGACTTCTAATGACACCCATTCTAACGGCTCTAATAATGACACGACTTCTAATGACACCAATAATGGCACGACTTCTAACGACACCAATAATGGCACGACTTCTAATAACCCCTCCCCACGAGCAGGATGCGACACAAGATCAATTTCTTAAGTGGAGTTCAACAGTTAGAATTCAGAGGTTAGAATTCAGAGGTTTCCTTCTCCTAGACCGGTTGCCTAACCAAGGTTAAAGAGCCCGGTCTGTCCTACTATTTACCCATAGCTGGAGGGAAAGTAGGATTCATACCTTTCCCAAGGGTATTAGCGCTAAGTGAAATGCAATTACCACGTCCAGGATTTGAACACGGGGCGACGAGTCCATTTCCCGTGACTTTAACCATTACACCACGCGCTCCCTAACGTGAGAAATATATAAATATTCCACTCTTCATTTCTGTTTTCTATTCCCTTAATTTGGTTTAAATGAATTCGTTAATTTTTCTAATCTATCTTAATGTTTATCAATTATCATAACAATTTGCTTAACAATATTTAAATTGTTTCAAAATTTAAGTAGGAAATTTTGATTTACAACCAAAAAACAAAATTAAATTAACTTTTCTATTTTCTGTTCTTCCCTATTTCGAAATTTTCGGGGAGAAAACATCAATTTTGCAAAAAAGGAAAATTTACACTCCATTCAATTTCTGTTTTACAAAGAAAATACACAAAACCAATTCGAAGATTTCCAACAAAATTTAAGGAGAAACCGCTGAAAAATTCAACTTTTTTTTTTTATAATCGAATTTATTGCCTTGTTGAAACGAGATATCACGGGATTACATAGAAGATCTCGAAACGAGATTCTCTCGAGATATACAAAACTATTCCAAGAAAACTAATTTAGTTCCTCCATTTTTCTATTTAGAATAACAAAACTAGAACGAATTCGAAATGAGGGGGAGTATTTTAGTTTGTAGTGTTTCAAATCTTTATTGTAATCAAGATTATAATTTAACTATTGTTTTGTGCATTTCCACAAGGAATAACACAATTAATCTTTCGCAGTTTTTATATCAAATACGGTGTTACCTATCCATCAAGTTTCAATTAATTAGGTTCTTTAAAATCCCAGGGGGAAGTAGCGGCTAACAACCTCCAAAAACCTGTATGCAAATTTGGAGATTCTCAAATTTTCTGATATGGTCCATTGTGAAAATATGTTGTTCATACATAACTGTTCCACGATAGAGTGCCTGTTTCTGTTCAGAATGCTTTTGCAGTTGATTCACCCATGCTAAGGTCACCGCGCTGACCAAACTGGTTTGTTTAATTTCCCTATCATCAACACGGTTAGTTTTGGGCTATTTCGATTCGTTTTAATGCACTTAATTCTTGGAACACTGTTCAGTCGGTATTGTTTGATGAAGAAAAGGAGGAAAAGGTGAAGCTTGTTTCGGTAAATTATTTTGTCCTTAAAAAAATTTTGAAAAAGCATTTTATTGCCTCTTATAAACAACAGATTTGCATTTAGATTCTCACACGGCTAATTTGTCTCATGATATATATCTATATGTTTGTGTTGTCTGGTGTGTCTTGTATCGTTTCCTGTGAGCGTCCAAGGGTGGTCATGTCCATGGGCTTCGCTTCACGCTATTAGGGCATGGCCTCCCTTCAATAGTAGTTTAACAAAAATAAAGTTTTTCTTTACTTATTCTTTATAACTTGTACCTACTATTGATAAAATAATTTATTATTTATTATTTCTTAACGTGCTGGACTTCAACCTCGTAGTAAGTGAGTTCGAATCTCATTCATGCTATTACGTTAATCTTCGGACATACACTTAGTAAAAGTATGTACGCCTCAACCGCCAGTCATGGGTTAAATAGTACACTACTTTTATTCTACATTTATATGCACAGCTTTTATGTTATTTTCCATCAATATATGCATATACATGCACAACTTTTATGTTTTTTACATCAATATATGCATATACATGCACAGCTTTTATGTTATTTTCCATCAATATATGCATATACATGCACAGCTTTTATGTTATTTTCCATCAATATATGCATATACATGCACAGCTTTTATGTTATTTTACATCAATATATGCATATACATGCACAGCTTTTATGTTATTTCCATCAAATATATGCATATACATGCACAGCTTTTATTTTATTTTCCATCAATATATGCTATAACATGCACAGCTTTTTATGTTATTTTCCATCAATATTGCATATACATGCACAGCTTTTATGTTATTTTTCCATCAATATATGCATATACATGCACACTTTTATGTTATTTTCCATCAATATATGCATATACATGCACAACTTTTATGTTATTTTACATCAATATATGCATTACATGCACAGCTTTTATGTTATTTTACATCAATATATGCATATACATGCACAACTTTTATGTTATTTTACATCAATATATGCATATACATGCACACTTTTATGTTATTTTCCATCAATATATGCATATACATGCACAGCTTTTATGTTATTTTACATCAATATATGCATATACATGCACAGCTTTTATGTTATTTTCCATCATTATATGCATTATACATGCACAGCTTTTATGTTATTTTCCATCAATATATGCATATACATGCACAGCTTTTATGTTATTTTCCATCAATATATGCATATACATGCACACTTTTATGTTATTTTCCATCAATATATGCATATACATGCACAACTTTATGTTATTTTCCATCAATATATGCATATACATGCACAGCTTTTATGTTATTTTCATAATATATGCATATACATGCACACTTTTATGTTATTTTACATCAATATATGCATATACATGCACAGCTTTTATGTTTATTTTTACATCAATATATGCATATACATGCACACTTTTATGTTATTTACATCAATATATGCATATACATGCACAGCTTTTATGTTATTTTCCATCAATATATGGCATATACATGCACAGCATTTATTGTTATTTTCCATCAATATATGCATATACATGCACAGCTTTTATGTTATTTTCCATCAATATATGCATATACATGCACAGCTTTTATGTTATTTTCCATCAATATATGCATATACATGCACAGCTTTTATGTTATTTTACATCAATATATGCATATACATGCACAGCTTTTATGTTATTTTCCATCAATATATGCATATACATGCACAGCTTTTATGTTATTTTCCATCAATATATGCATATACATGCACAGCATTTATGTTATTTTCCATCAATATATGCATATACATGCACAGCTTTTATGTTATTTTCCATCAATATATGCATATACATGCCAGCTTTTATGTTATTTTCCATCAATATATGCATATACATGCACAGCTTTTATGTTATTTTCCATCAATATATTGCATATACATGCACAGCTTTTATGTTATTTTACATCAATATATGCATATACATGCACAGCTTTTATGTTATTTTCCATCAATATATGCAATACATGCACAGCTTTTATGTTATTTTCCATCAATATATGCATATACATGCACAACTTTTATGTTATTTTACATCAAAATATGCATATACATGCACAGCTTTTATGTTATTTTCTATCAATATATGCATATACATGCACAGCTTTTATGTTATTTTTCCATCAATATATGCATATACATGCACAGCTTTTATGTTATTTTCCATCAATATATGCATATACATGCACAGCTTTTATGTTATTTCCATCAATATATGCATATACATGCACAGCTTTTATGTTATTTTCCATCAATATATGCATATACATGCACAGCTTTATGTTATTTTCATCAATATATGCATATACATGCACAGCTTTTATGTTATTTTCCATCAATATATGCATATACATGCACAGTTTTATGTTATTTTCCATCAATATATGCATATACATGCACAACTTTCATGTTATTTTCATCAATATATGCATTATACATGCCAGCTTTCATGTTATTTTCCATCAATATATGCATATACATGCACAGCTTTTATGTTATTTTCATCAATATATCATATACATGCACAGCTTTCATGTTATTTTACATCAATATATGCATATACATGCACAGATTTTATGTTATTTTCCATCATATATGCAATACATGCACAGTTTATGTTATTTTACATCAATATATGCATATACATGACAGATGTATTTTCTCATAAGCATATACAGAATTTCAGAAAATCTCTTTTTCAGAAGATAACTGGAACTGAAGTCGTCTTGTTATAGCATTTCTAGTTAAAAAGAAATGTCATAACTAGACTACTTCAGTTCCAGTGATCTTCTGAAAAGAGATTTTATCTCGAAATTCAATAATAAAATACAAGTTAACACACAACACCATTGTTACCTTATTCTTTACACCTGCATTGTGATAGCCTTCAAAATTAACCTCCAAACCACATATATATATATATATATATATATATTATATATATATATATTTTCTAAACTTTCACAGTATAAATATATATATATATATATATATATATTTCTAAACTTTCACAGTATAAATATATATATATATATATATATATATTTCTAAACTTTCACAGTATAAAAATATTTATATATATATTTCTAAACTTTCACGATATATATATATATATAATATATTTTTTTTTTTTTTTTTTTTCTAATCTTTCACAGTATAAAAAAACACCTGGCTTTAATAGTTTGTAATCGCACATACAAACTTTCGCCTGGAGAAAATAATTCATAAAAAAATAAAAAAATAAATCAAATGCACCTCCTGAAAATAATCAATCGAAACTATTAAAATGGCCAACAAATACTGTAAGAGTTGCCTAAGTTAATACAAAGTCTTCAATACAATAATCAGAGCCAATAGATAATAAAGTAAGCCTAATGAGTCAGAGAATAAATACCTAGGTTTCTTCTAACGGATCATCAGGATAATTCTGACTGCTTAGCTGCTGGTGCAAATTACATTTATTTCTAAAAACCGTCACAAGGAAACACAAGCATAAAAAAGGAAGAAGAAAATAAACTGACAAACAGACCAAACCTTTATTTATTCGTCTATTTTATTTATCTATTCACATTTTATTGAAACCTAGCTAGATATTCTGTGACTCCATAGGCTTACTTTTATATATTATTACTAGCAAATATATGCACCCCCGGGTGCAAGTGTTTAAGTTTTAATATAATAAAATATCATATTAAATTAGAAAGGCNATATATATATATATATATATATATATATATATATATATATATATTCCTTCCTTAATTATACTAATCAAAAAATGTACTGTATCCAGGCCAAGACAAAACATTGGTAAACATCATTTATTTATCATTATTATTATTACTAGCAAATATATGCACCCTCCGGGTGCAAGTATTTAAAATATAATATTTAAATAAATGTAATAAAATATCATGTTAAATTAGAAAAGCTAATGAAACTGAATTAGAATTCAGATAAAATATTTGGAACAGAGGCGGTATAATCGAAAAATAGAACAACTTTGAAACTAACTCTTCCATCATTTTCCATTACTCCCGTTTTTCAGTGGTAAATTTTCCTAATTTAACTATTTAGTTAAAATAGGAAGTAAAGAATAATTTACATTATTTCTTCTTGTTAATGGATTTCTTCTAAGATTATCCCCGAAATTTATTGCTCATATTCAATAAGATAAAACCAAACATTTAGAAATCATAATACTAAGTATATATTTATTAAAATTTTTAAAGATCAATATGCAAATTAGCCTTCCCATTCACACTGTGAACCGCTATTTTTTTATATATAAATACAATTGCATGTTATTAGTATGTAGATATTGTTAACAGTCTTAATGATATAAAACAATTTTACTAATAATTGAGATTAAATAAAAAATAAAAAAATAAAATCATGGAGAATGTGGTGTAAATAACAAGGGAATTGTGACTTTTATAGTAATATAGTTTCGGTTACATACAGACAAACACACAATCTCCATTATATAAGATTATTTTATATTTTTTATTTTATTTTTTTTTTTTTAATTATCATTTAAAAATGTTCTGTATCTAGACCAAAACAAAATATTGGTTGTTGCATAGTCATATAATTATTTTGTATTCTTTCCTAAAATGGTCATTCCATTCATTGTACAGTAATTGAATTAGTGTACATTTAACATGACACAAACCTTTGATTACAACACCCTGAACGTGTTCCAATCCATTTAAGATTAAACGTACAGGTAATATAGTTGGACTACTGTAAATGATCACAAGTTTTAAACTAAGCAGTGTATCAACTGTAAATTAATTGACTGTGCATAGACTAGAAGCGGCAAGATTATGTTGTTGCAAAATCTCATTTTTAAAGTAGTAAAAAATCATTTAATATGCTAAGTTTAATATATCTAACATAACAATTTCTAATTTTTGAAGTTTATTTATGTCCGAGTGGCTGAAAACTTTTTAAGTTAAAACGATTTATTAGAGTTAGGAATATTTCGCACAGAGAATAACACATTGTATAGATTCACTTCACGTCTTTTTAGGCAGACAGAAAATTGCGACCTTTTTTGAGAGACAACTGTCTCTTCTTCCTTCCTCAAGTCTTTTCCTTTTCGGCAAAGAAAACAATAGAAGTGACTAAACGCAATTTACTTTCGCTGCAACTTCAACCCCCCCCACACCTCCCCACGCCTTCGGCGTCTACGACATACCCACACCCCGAAATCTCCAGGCAGACCCAGAAGAGATAAGAAAGTTTTACTTTTTTTTGTTTTTTTTTTTGTTGTCTTTCTGGCGATCTCAGCAGACATCTGTCAAATGTTGGAGTTGTTATCCTGGGCGATTTTAAATAAAGATTGGGAAAAGTGACGTTCGTAAACGTGTCCTCTGGGGAAATGGCGTCGGAAACTGAAACGAAAAAAAAAACGGACACCTTCCCACCCCACCCCTCGCACACACCTACCCAGAGTCTCGATTTCTTTCCAAACGAGATATCTTCATAATTAAAACATTATTATTTCATTAGAAGAGAGCGCGCTTGAAACCGACACGGATGCTGGTTGTTTGGTTGTATTTTAGGGGATGTCAACTCTTGTTGGGTAATTTTCTGTCCAAAACATTTTGTTTTATTCATTCTTGATGGGTAAAATTAATCTCTCGTCTCCTCTCTCCAAAACAAACGTGTTATTTCTATGTTCTGTATTTATTGCACAATTGTTTCAAAAATATTTGTAGCCCTGTCGGCTGGGGCTTTAGAATACACCGACTGCTCATCTGCAGAGGGTTAATACCCCCCCCCAATGGATCCACCGTTTTACCATGGATAGTGACGTGTGATGCTTAAGGACGTAATCCTGGTGGATGAGCAGTCCATGACATGGAACACTCCACTTTGGGCCTTACTTAGACTAGACGGGCGGCTGATCACGTCAAGTACTAGCAGTTATATGATTGTCCCAAACCTTTTGCCTTTGTGGCAAGCCCTACCCTTTTTATCATATGGGTGCTAGAAGGTGGTGGCTGAGGGTCCTCATGTCCTGGAAATGGCATTAAACTCTATCTGACGGCGAAGTCCCAGTTCTGGAGGTCTGGGGAATGTGCAGCACCAATTCATCACCATTTATCTCAAGTCCACTGACTCGGAGTGGTAGTACCTATTAGGGTCCTATCTATAGTTTAGTAGAAAATTTGTTAAAAAATTGATTGGTTTGGTTTGGTTTGTTTTGTTTTACGGCATATTAATTTCAGTGGGTCATTTAATGCCGATAAAGTTTTGAAATAAATTCATTCTTAATGGATAATCAATTTTGTTTAAAAACTCATGTTTTCTATTTAACCCATAGGTGGGACCCTAACAGGTACTACCATTCTGGGTCAGAGTGGACCAGGGAACAATGGTGATGAAGAGGTGCTCCACATTCCCCAAACCTCCAAAACTGGAACCTCACCATCAGAGAGTTTAACGTCATTCCCAGGATATGTAGACCCTCAGTCACCACCTTCTAGCACCCAGATGATAAGAAGGATTGGGGGTTGCCATAAGGGCAATAGGATTGGGGCAATCATATAGCTGCTAGGGCTTGATGTGACTAGCCGATTGATCGGAGGGGGCCTCTCCGACCGCCCGTCTAGCCCAAGATAGGGCCAAAGTGGAGTATTGCATGTCATGAACTGCTCATCCACCTGGGCTCTATCCTTAAGCATCACGGGTCGCCACCCACGGCCAACAGGTGGCTCCATTGGGGGAGTCTTACCCCTGCCAACAGCTTCGTCGAGGAATTGAAGTCGGGTCGACCAGTCCATTTCCTACGACTCTAACCATTACACCACGAGCCCCTTTTTATCATATATGTGCTAGATGGTGTGGGGTGAGGGTCCTAATGTCCTGGGTATGACGTTAACTAATGTTTACATAGTGAGGTTCCAATTCCAGAGTTTTGGGGAATGCGGAGTACCTCCGATCAGTCAGCTGGTTACGTCAAGGATTGTCTCAAACCTATTGCCCTTATGGCAAGACTCAAGACTTTCTATCCTATATGTGCTAGAAGGCAGTGACTAGGGGTCTTAAACTCTATCTGATAGGAAGTTCCAATTCTGGAGCTCTGGGAAATATGGAGTACCCTATCATCATCATTACTCCCAGGTCCACTCGGACCCGAAGTGGTAGTACCTGTCAGGGTACCATCTATGGGTTTAATAGAACAAAAAATCCGTTTAAAAAATTCTGAATACCCAACGAGAATAAATAAAACAAATCATGTTCGGCATAAAATAACCCAACAAGGGTTGAGATGCCGTAAAATCCAACCAGCCATAATTTCACGTGTTTTTGTTTAACCAATGAATTAACATTCGCCAAAACCCTGAATTTTATAGATGAAAATCTGTATCTGTGAAAATGGCGCATTTTTGCCGTTTATTTCTCTCTTGGAAATCTGCTCTTCTTTTTAAACGTGATTTAATTGATTATAAATGACTTTAAAGTGTCCACCTGTTACCCCCTCTGCCAAAAGATTATTGGATTCTTTCCCAGTTGTGTCTCAATAATATCAATTCTTTTCTTTTCTAATAAAGATATTCTCTGAGAAATGTAAACATTTTTTAATTACCAGTGGGAAATTCAAAGAATGTTGTTGACACGGAGATTAACACACGTGGAGATTGTTTGAAATCATATAAAGGTACTCCCATAAGGAGGTGGCTACATTTCCATAATCATAAAATGTTATATATATATATATATAATATATATATATATATATATATATATGTGTGTGTGTGTGTGTGTGTGTAAACAACTTTTAGCTATTTTCAGCCGACAGTATATTTGGGAGAATATGTGCTTTTTAATTTTAGTCAGACCTAATTTTTGAAAGTTAATTCATTTATGTTTAATTAGGCGGGATTTAAACTACTTAAATGTGAGGCTAAACAAATCGAGAAAAATCAATCTCTGATTTTTCTCGATTTGTTTAGCCTCACATTTAAGTAGTTTAAATCCCGCCTAATTAAACATAAATGAATTAACTTTCAAAAATTAGGTCTGACTAAAATTAAAAAGCACATATTCTCCCATATATATATATATATATATATATATATATGTGTGTGTGTGTGTGTGTGTATGTATGTGTGTGTGTGTATGTGTGCGTATATATGTGAGTGTCTGCGTGTGTCTATGTGCGTATGTGCGCGTATATATATATGTATATGTGTGTGTGTTGTGTGCGTATATGCGTGTGTGTGCGTATATATATATGTGCGTGTGTATTTATATGTATGTGCGTGCGTATATATATATATATATATATGTGTGTGTGTGCCTGTGTGTGTGCGCGTGTATATATATGTGTGTGTGTGCGTGCGTGTATATTATATGTGTGTGTGTGGGTATATATATATATATATATGTGTGTGTGTGTGTATTCGTGTGCGTCTATATATGTATGTGTGTGTATGTGTGTATCCGAGTATATTAGTGCGTGTGCATATATATATATATATATATATATATATATAATATATATATACGTGTGTGAGTATGTGTGTGCATATATATATATATATATATATATATATATATATATATATATATATATATACACGTGTGTGCATATACGTGTGTGTGTGTGTGTGTGTGTATTTAAATGAATGTAAACCATCACTAAACAGATCATAACCACGTGCGCGCACGTGCAAACACAGAGGCCGGCTCACCAATCAGCCTAAAATACACCTATGTAATGGAAACACCGACATTCTCATACGCATATAAACCCCACTTAATAGCATAGAAAAATATATACGTATACAGGTGTGTGCATATACACCAGTACACTTACTTGTATATGTATTTGCACACACGTACACAGACACGCACTAATTACCACCGTTCACACAAATACACACATCCATTGAATCTTCTGACACACAAAAAATATATAGATATGTACACATACATACTAGAAAAAACATCATACACACACACACATAGATATGTACACATACATACTAGAAAAAACATCACACACACATGTACACATACAGACTAGAAACAACACACACACACACACATGTACACACACAGACTAGAAACAACACACGCACACATGTACACACACATGTACACACAGAGACTAGAAACAACACACACACACACACACACACATGTACACATACAGACTAGAAACAACACACACACACACACACACACACACAGACTAGAAACAACACACACACACACACACACACACACACATGTACACATACAGACTAGAAACAACACACACACACACACATAGATATGTACACATACATACTAGAAAAAACATCACACACACACACACACACATGTACACATACAGACTAGAAACAACACCACACACACACACACACACACACACACATGTACACATACATACTAGAAAAAACACACACACACACATATAAATATGTACACATACATACTAGAAAACACACACACACACACATATAAATATGTACACATACATACTAGAAAACACACACACACACACACACAAATATGTACACATACATACTAGAAAAAAGAAACACACACACACACACATAAATATGTACACATACATACTAGAAAAAACACACACACACATATATATATATATAATGTGTGTGTGTGTATATATATATATATATATATATATATATATATATATATATATATGTGTGTGTGTGTGTGTATGTGTGTGTGTGTGTGTGTGTGTAAACACTTTGACAAGAAGAGAGGAAAAGGGGACAAATCAAAGTAATCCACCGAAATAAACACAGACTGCTAGACTGGACATAGAATCATCTGGGATTAACTTCTATGATTTATTAACCCTCTGTCTTCCCTAAAGATGACAATATATTAAGATAAGTCCCAACACAAAACATAATTGAATTAGCTTAATCAAGATTTTAAAGAAATTGAAACACGTGTTGTGCCAACTGAAATCTTATTACAATGGAGTATCGGTGTCCGTCTGTCTGTACTTCCTTGATTTAAGGAAAAATTTTTAAGATTATTTTTTCATTCACTTATATATACAAATATGACATCTACAGACGCCGTGTTTTGACGTTTACGTCTCATCAGAGTGGCTAGACCAGCAACTACTTCAGGAGCGAAACTCAACTGACTTTTCATCAGCCCGGCTCCTTAACCTCTCAACAGCTGCCATTAAGGAGCCGTGTTTAACTGATAAATATACACATCGCTGTATATATTTTACGATCACCAGAGATATCAAATCTGTAAACAACAGACGATCATTGCTTTATTAAGCTGGCGGTAAAAATCAATTAGTCGCTCCTAGAGAGCTCTACCGGGTTTTGGGAGCATATACATCCTATTATAATGGAGATTCGATGTCTATCTGTAAATGAAACTACGCCACTGCTTATGTCACAATACCTACAGGAAGTGAGTACGTTTATCAATGAGTATTTAATTTATAGTCAAAATCATTTATACATAGAATATATCTTATTTATTAACGATGTCTCTATGAAAATATGAATTAGATTTGCCTTAACACAGCCCATGTTATTGGTAAGTCTTATATACCATTAAGAAATAAAGGTTTGCATAATACATGGTGCGGTTAATTTGCATACTGGTTTTAACAAAACCGGGTTTAATAAATAATTACTTGGTGTTATTGATCTCTAATATTATGGTTTTATTCTATAATGTATCAAAACAATCCTATGAATGATTTTATATAGAAACCAATTAAAATACAATTAAAATAAGTGTAATCTTTTTATGTGTTCTTATTTAATTTCATTAGTCTTTCTAGTTTTATATTTACGCCCAAATGGTGCATATTCTTGCTAGTAAATAGAATATAACAAAATTAAAAACATTTTGCGGACCTTTTTTTAAATAAAATATTTACTTTTCTCTTTTTGGACATACAACATCTTATATATATATATATATATATATATATATATATATGTGTATATTAATAATGGAGATTCGCTTCCGGTTTTTGTCAGTAACAAAAACTACGTCACTGCTTACGTCACTATACCCGAAATCGTCATAACATAGAATAAATACACTCAAAATTTGAGCATGCAACATTAGACAGTCCTCATTGTTTTTTAAAACAAGTTTTAATAAATACATACCTGGTATTATCTATCTATATATAGTTTGTTTTATTTTAATAGATATTCAAAGTTAATAGAACTTAGTTTCGATTTCAAATTGTTTTATTTTATTTTTTACTCTTTTAATAAATTTGATGATTTCATGATTTATGGTTCAAACTCGCATTTAATTTTTAACTTCCACCTCCTCAAGCAATATTTTAAAAAAATTATTTTTACATCGCCCGGAGGGCATTTTTTTTATTTTGCTAGTATATATAATGAAATAGAAATGATAACAATAATAGTAGAGATAAAATTAAGGGTCTACCATGGTTTCAATCATAATGATTTCATGAGGACCCTACCCTACGTTTAACTAAGTCGATGTAATTCCTTAGTTAAACTCATATTTCTCGGATAATAACGGTTGAACGCTACGTTATTTTTCTCTCGAAAATTGAGAGAAAAAACAACTTAGCGGTCCACACGTGTATTCATTCCTTAATTCTCATTTCTAATTCTAATCATAAATAATAGTTAGTAAAAATAGTTAGAATTTAATTCTAATTATATTTTAGTCGTCAGGGTGGCCTAATGTCGGTATCAGCCAGACAGCGAGGGAGTCTATCCCCTTTTCACTAGCGCTAGACCAAGGAGATTATTTTAGCGTCTGGGGTGGGGCGCCACACATACCATCAGCTCCTTACTTTACCGCACAGATCCCTGTGCTACTCATACGCAGGGCCGGTATCGAACTAGGAACCTTGAGGTTTCTAGCTGAACGCTCTACCGACTGAGCTAACCCGGCCTAATGATAATTATATTTTAGGGTTTTAATATTACTAATTTATAGTTTTTCATTGTTCTTTTTTTCTATTTATCTTATTTAAAACTAATAACTATCTAAGAAAAAAATTCTAATTTATTTAGCTAAATTTAATATTGTAATTCTAATAATATTTTAGTGACCGAACCAACCTATGTCTACAATTACAGATTGATTCAAATCTATTATTAAAAAAGGTTTTTCTTATCCAGGAATTAAATTATAGTTAACTTTTCTTGTAGACAAAGGTAGCATGGCTCATTTAGAGATCTGCACACACACCCACACCCACACACACACACACACATATATATTATATATATATATATATATATATATATATATATATATATATATATGACTGTGTTGTTGTGTGCGTTTTAGGTGGGTAACAATGCAAACGTTTAGTTGTGTTTTTGTCGTTAAATGCTTTTAGAAGCATTTAGGATTTCCTTGAAAATTCTCGCTTTTAATTTTTGGGTTGTAATAAAGGTCATATGAGTGCACTTTTTCTTAAATGGATCTTACAAATAAAGATGGGAGAAGGCAAGACAGATTGGAAGCATTTTGCATAAGTGTGTGTGTGTGTGTGTGCACGAGTGTATGGATGCGGAAAGTGACATAATTGGTCGCTAGGTGCTCCGATCATTGTTGTAAGGCCTTCTATTTACTTCCAGGGAAACCACAACAGATACAGGGAACACAATAAAATCGTTGTGAGAGAGAGAGAGAGAGAGAGAGAGAGAGAGAGAGAGAGAGAGAGAGAGAGGGGGGAGAAAAGAGGAGGAGAAAGAAAAGTAGCACAAATGAGTGAAGAAGAAATGTAAAAGAAAAGACAAAAGAAGAGAATAAGAATGAGTAGTGGATAAGGAAGATGGAAGATGAAGAAAACGAAGAAGAAAAGAAAAAAGACCAACGAAGAAGAATGAGGAAGAGAAGAAGAGAATAAGAATGGGGAAGAGAAGGAGTGAAAAGATGAAGAAGAGAAGAATGAGGAAGAGGAGAAAATGAAGATAATAATAATAATAATAATAATAATAATAATAATAATAATGAAGAAGAAAAAGAAGAATTAGGCATTGATTTTTCTTTTTGGTATTTATAAGGTTAAAATCACTTTCTGATTTTTCCGAATATAAGTTTCTATTCGGATAATCATTGGCAGTTCTAAACCATTTCTTTTCTTCTTTATCTTCTACCTCTTTTTTCTTTTTCTTCTTTCTTTTCTTTTTCTTCTTCCTTTTTCTTCTTTTTTCATTTTCTTCTTCCTTTTCCTTCCTTTCTCATTTTCTTCTTCCTTTTTCTTCTTTTCATTTTCTTTTTTTCCTTCCTTTTCCTTTTTTCCTTTTCTTCTTCCTTTTCCTTCTTTTCTCATTTTCTTCTTCCTTTTCCTTCTTTTCTCATTTTCTTTTTCCTTTTCCTTCTTTTCTCATTTTCTTTTTCCTTTTCCTTCTTTTTTCATTTTCTTTTTCTTTCCTTTTCTTCTTCCTTCTTTTTTCCTTTTCTTTTTCTTCTTCCTTTTCCTTCTTCCTTTTCTTTCTTTTTTCTTCTCTCCGGAAAAAGGTTCCGATTAGTGTTGCATTCTGTTTTTGGGGAGAAGTGCACTCATTGGCACCGAGACATAACCAGTGTAAACATATTTCCAAATATTTTAAATTAGGAAGAAGAGGATGAGGAGGGGGTGTAAGAGGAGACGGAAGAGGAGGAGGATTGGCTTCCATCAGATCATCCCCCTCCACCACCAGCTCCCCCCCCGATTCCCCGCCACTTAAGCTACATTAAGTGATCAAAGTGCTTGCAGTACATTTATATAAAACGCAATGATGCATAACACACACACACAAGTGCACACATACATGTACACACACATACTGAAGCACACACCGATCAACACATACACATGTGCATACACACTCGTACGCAACCACGAACAAATGCACACATACTCGTATATAAGCACACACATGCATGGTTTCTCAGGCACGCACGCTCATATATAAGCACACACATCCATGCGTTCACGCGCACGCACACATACATGATCATAAACACGTACGTACATACATTTGTACACACACACACGCACACAGATATGCCTGCACATAGACGCACATACATGCACACAACTATATTTATGTATATCATGTTAAAATATCATGTATTTCAGAGAACTGGAAAAAACGAAACACACACACACACACACACACACACAATAAAAAAAACAATACTACCGTGGTTCCCTGAAAATAAGACAGGGCTTATATTAATTTTCTCTCTGAAATATAACACTAGCGCTTATTTCTGGGTGATGTCAAATGTTTGCGTCACATGATGTGATTGCGAAGAATGTTTATTTCTTTCGTCTGCCTGCCTCTCTCAACTAGGGCTTATTTCAAAGGGAGGGCTTACATTAAAATCATCCTGAAAAATCACGCTGATCTTATTTTGCAGGTAGGTCTTATTTTCGGGGAAACATGGTAGATAGATAAGAAAGACTAGATAGATAGATAGATAGATAGATACCATGGTTCCCCGAAAATAAGACATAAAATATCTTTCTCTTTATGTATTTATTTATTTTTTATTTTTTATTCCTACTTGACTTTCTTTTTTGTAAGTCAGGTTAGTAATTGTTTTATTTCATTTATTTAACGAATCTTGAAATATTTTCCAAACTGCACATAAATATTTTAGTTTAGAAAATATTTCAAGATTCGTTAAATAAATGAAACAATTACTAACCTGACTTACAAAAAAAAGTCAAGTAGGAAAAAAAAAATAAAAAAAGTAAATAAATGAAAAAAAAAAAGATTTTTTTTAATTCATGAAATAAAGTAATAACTAACATGACTTACCAAAAATAAGTAAATTATTTTTAATCGGACTTTCAAAATTTAGTTTGATGTGTTGCAAATCGTCGTCAAAATTTTCCGTTTTAATTTTGACGACGATTTGCAAGTTTAGCCAAGAATATTATATTAAATTAGAAAGTCTAACGAAACTAAACAAGAACAAATCTATGTATTAATACTTCTGTCGGTTATCATATAAATAAAACAATTACTAACTTGACTTACAGCCCTGCACCCCCCCAAAAAGTCAAGTATTTTGAATCGGGTTTTTAAAAATTAATTCTAATTTCAAAATTTAGTTCGATGTGTTGCAAATCGTCGTCAAAATTTTCCGTTTTAATTTTGACAACAATTTGCAAGTTTAGCCAGATTCTATTACATTAAAACTTAAAAATACTTGCACGCAGGTAGCACATACTTTTGCTAGTATACATAATATTATTGAAAGTTTCAAATATCCCAGGTAGCAGTGAACATATTAAATAATAAATAACAACACCTGTAAAGTGTATGTTTACCGTGCAACGGTCTTAAATAATGAGGCATAACACCAATTGCAGAGATCAACCTGAACAAAAAATATGTTTACTCTAAGGTCGGCCATTAGATCACTATACCATAGGCAATTATAATTATAAATTCCAAATGATTGTTTTATTTTTTTGACCCTCGAATGGAATGGAACGTTCAATAACAACTAAATTTACACAATTCCAAAACGACATTACCCAATCTTGTTAAGCGTATTTAGTCACTTACTGATAACATATTGGGTTGACCGTTCGTTCGGATTTTTATCGCTAGGTGTCATTAAGGGTGTTTAAATTTAGGATGATTGTTTTCCCCGAATAGAATAGAACGTTCAATGACAAACAAATTTACACAATTCGACATATGATGTCCTACTGCTGCTGCTGCTGCTGCTATTGTGTAAAATAAACCTGTTCCAAATAATCTATATTTTAATACTCGTGTTCCTAAAAGGTATACGCCCTGTCGCCTGGGGCGTTAGAATACACCAACTAAAACTCACACACACACACACACACACACACACACACACACATATATATATATATATAGCATGGGCCGCTATAAATAGATTATCTATCATATGGAGGTCCAATCTCACAGACAAGTTAAAGAGACAGTTCTTCCATGCCGTTGTCGTGTCAGTACTGCTGTATGGCTGCACCACCTGGACCCTAACTAAGCGACTAGAGAATAAACTAGATGGGAGCTGCACAAGAATGCTGCAGGTGATCATGAACAAGACATGGAAACAACACCCTACCAGAAAGCAACTGTACGGCCACCTACCACATATCACTCAAACCATCCGAGTGAGACGGACAAGACACGCGGGACACTGCTGGAGAAGCAAGGACGAACTCATAAGCGACGTCCTCCTGTGGAAGCTAGCACATGGGCACGCCAGTGTGGGCCGACCAGCAAAAACGTACGTTGATCAGCTCTGTGCGGATGCAGGATGCTGCATAGAGGACCTCCCGAGAATGATGAGCGATAGGGACGGATGGAGAGAGATTGTCATGGATATCCGTGCTGAAAGCGCGACATGATGATGATGATGATGATATATATATATATATATATATATATATATATGATGAGATAAACTATTGTATATTTTGTATATTACTCCCCACTTTACCGCAGAGATCCCTGTGCTACTCATACGCTGGGTTGGCGAGGGTCGGTATCGAACCAAGAACCTTGTGATTCCTAGTCGAACACTGATGGTAGGTGTGGTGCTCCATCGCAGATGCTAAAGTAATCTCCTTGGTCTATCGCTAATGAAAAGCGGATAGACTCCCTCGCTGTCTGGCTGACACCGACATTAGGCCGCCCCGATGACTTTACTTTTATTGTACATTGGGATTACGATAAATGACCCCTCTATCCATTACATACTTTAAAAAAAAATCAAACTTACTTTCTAAAGTTCGTAGATATAAATGTTGTATACCCTTTCTTACTTCTTTACTTCTTACTTGCTTCTATATCTTGGACATCTTTTCTTCTGGCCGGCTTGGGTTCTTCTATCATCTTGACTTGGTATAACTTCTAACATCTTGCATCTGGAGTTGTCTTGGGGACTTCGGGTCTGGTTTCTGTTAGGGATTTCTCCTCATCAGAAGCCCTGTGTCATTGTTAGTTTTTAGGTAATAAACACAAGACTTCGATTTACTTTTGATCTTATTTTATTGTTAATCCCCAAACCAGACGTCTGCGCAGATCCTTACATCCCACGAGCTCGGCTTCTAACTTCTAACTGACTTAAACTTACTATCCTTAAACCGGAAGACAGGGTCTTCTATGCCTTCCGGTTCTCACGATTTATCCCCGGAAGGCAAGGTGAGAGTGAGGTCAAGCACCGTCACTCACCCTCAAGGCCATCAGCTGCACTAATCGCCATTATGATTTCTACACTATTGCCATAAATATTAGGTATCTAATAATTATGTAACACACACACACACACACACACACATATATTATATATATATATATATATATATATAATCAGTGTATCATCTTTGAACTGTAAGCAAGGATATGTTATACAAATGAACTTTATAATAATATTAGATTGCACTATGTGAACGGGTTTAATGCAATTTACATGAGAAAGGAATCAGGAAACTATTAATGCAAACGCACCTTTTAATTGTTAAATTATTTTTTTTTAGTGGGAAGGATGGGTTTGGTTATGTTGATTTAAAAAAATATTTTCAGTTTCAAGATTAACTCTTTTACAAAATACAGATAAGTTATTGTTGCTAGAGTAGCTAACACCCTTTCAGCACTCAGCTAGATGGACTGGCTCATAGTCATGAAATAGCCTACGATTAAAGTAGATTAACTAGTTGAATAATATTCAGACTGACTTTGCTGCGTTGGCTATATCGCATTTGACCCTCCTCTTTTAGTGTGAGTTTGTCTTGTTAATTGTTTGTACTTATTTGTTCTGTGTTTGTATGTATCCGTTTAGCACCGGATGTTGGTGCTTAATAGATGTGTTAAGCACAACATTCATCTGTGTATCTTTCTACTTTGCGATACAACAGTTATAATAAAACATATGTAATAACTAACAAATATATGCACCCTCCGGGTGCAAGTATTTAAGTTTAATGTAATAAAATATTAGATTAAATTAGAAAGGCTAATGAAACTAAATAAGAATGCAGATAAAAAGATTTGAAACAGAGGAGAGTATAATCAATGAATAGAACAACTGAAACTTAATCTTCCATCACTCCCGTCTTTCATTGTTATTTTTTCTAATTTAAGTATTTAGTTAAAAGAGGAAGTAAAGAATAAAATGACAGTTATTTTATCTTGTTAATGGATTTCATTTAAGATTCATTGAAGAGATTTTTGCTTATATTCATTAAAATAAAATCAAACAGTTAGAAATCAATAATACTAAGCACATATTTAATAAAATCACATTTTTAATATCAATATGCAAATTAGCCATTCCGTTCACACTGTAAACCACTATTTAGTTTTATATATAAATATAATTGCATGTTGTCAGTATGTAGAAATGGTTAACAGTAATAATAATGTAAAACAATTTTATTAATAATTGAGGTTTAAATAAAAATACAATCATGGAAAATGTGATGTCAATAACTAAGGGAATAGTGATATGAGTAGTAATATAGTTTCGGTTACAGACAGAAAAGCACACAATCTCCATTATAATAAGATGTCAGATATCTTGCAGCCCTGTCGGCTGGGACTTTAGAATACACCAACTGCACCTCTGCAGAGGGGTAACCCCCCCATTAATGGGGCCACCTGTTGGCCATGGATGGCAACCCGTGATGCTTAAGAGCGGAATAATCCTGGTGGCTGAGCAGTCCATGATATGCAACACTCCACTTTGTTACATAATTATTGGATCCCTAATATCTTTTTAAGGTAGTGTAGAAATCATAATGGCGATTAGTACAGCTGATGGCCTTGAGGGTGAGTGACAGCGCTTGACCTCACTCTGACCTTGCTTTCCGGGGATAAATCGTGAGAACCGAAGGCGTAGAAAACCCTCTTCCGGTTTAAGGATATAGTAAGTAACTCAGTCAGTTAGAACTTAGAAGCCGAGCTAGCAACATGTAAGACTCATCTGCGCAGATTGTCTGGGTTGGGGATTTGGAATAAAGTAACATCAACGTAAATCGAAGTCTTGTGTTTATTACCTAAAAACTAACAATGACACAGGGCTTCTGATAAGGAGTGATCCCTAATAGAAGACCAGATCCAAATCCCCAAGAAAGTCAACACCAGACACTAGACCAGACCAAGATAGATGATAGACGATCAGAATAGCAAAGCCGGCCAGAAGAAAATACGACCAGAGTAAGAAGTAAGAAAGGTATATAACGTTATATAGATTTGGTACTGTGAAAAGACCAGTATATAACACACCCTCCCATCAATCGGCTGGCCACGTGAAGCCCTAGCACCTATATGATTGTGCCATTTCTATCGCCGTATTGAAAATACCAAACCCTCTTTATTATATACGTGTTAGAAGGCGGTTGTTCATGGTTTAGTGCCCGGGTCGGGTTAGCTAATCGGTAGAGCGTTCGGCTAGAAACCACAAGGTTCCTAGTTCGATACCGGTCCTCGCCAACTCAGCGTATGAGTAGCACAGGGATCTGTGCGGTAAAGTAAGGAGCTGATGGTAGGTGTGGCACCCCACCTCTGATGCTAAAAAACAATCTCCTAGGTCTAGCGCGATTGAAAAGGGGATAGACTCCCTCGCTGACTGGCTGATACCGACTTTAGGCCGCCCCGTCGACTTTACTTACTTTTTTATATGACGTTAAACTGCATCTTATAGTGAAGTTTCAATTTTGGAGCTCTAGGGAGTATGAAGTACCCCTTTATTGCCATTACTCCCAGGTCCACTTTGACCGGGAGTGGTAGTACATACATAGGTTCCTATGTATGGATTAAATAGAAAAAAGTGTTTAAAAGAATTGAGTTTAATTTTGTAATATATTCATCAAGTATAAATAAAACAAAACGTCTTCGTCATAAAATACCCAACGAGTGTTGACATGTCGTAAAATCCAACCAATTAATCAATCAACCAACCACGGCCAAGCCATGTTAAAAGCATTCAGTTTCAGCTAGATCACCGTAGTTAAGCAGCGATGAGCCTGTTCAATACCTAGATGGGTGACCATTTAAGTAACGGCAGGTACTTTCTACGAAACGGAATATCATAATGACTTTGAATTAAAAAAAAAACTATAAAGGTAAAAGATAAATGACGATGCGTCAAATATACCTAATAACAGGAATAGTAGGAAGCGCGTGGTGTAATGGTTAAAGTCATGGGAAATGGACACGTCGCCCCGAGTTCAAATCCTGGACGTGGCAATTGCATTTCACTTAGCGCTAATACCCTTGGGAAAGGTATGAATCCTACTCTCCTTCCAGCTATGGGTAAATAGTAGGGCAGACTGGGCTCTTTAACCTTGGTTAGGCAACCGGTCTAGGAGAAGAAAAACTCTGAATTCAAACCTGTTAAACTCCGCTTAAGAAATTGACCTTGTGTCGCATCCTGCTCGTGCGGAGGAGTTGATAAATATATATACCTAAAAACAGGTGAACGAAAACTATAGTCAACGGGGTGGCATAAAGTTGGTATCAGCCAGACAGCGAGGGAGTTCATCCCATTTTCACTAGCGCTAGACAAAGGAGATTGTTTTTAGTGTCTGAGCAGGAGCACCACACCTACCATCATCTTCTCACTTTGCCACACAGCTCTCTGTGCTACTCATACGCTGAGCTGTCGAGGGCCGGTATCGAATCCGGAACCTTGTGGTTCCTATTCAGACACTCTACCGACTGAGCTAAAATGAACCTTAAATATAGAAAATATATTTTTTTAATGATTTTTGAAACTAAAGATAATACCTGATATGGCTTTGTACATTTTGTGAGGTGACAATGTTTTTAAGATTGTACTACGATATCGCTGTCCAGTATGTTGTCCACAACGCCGTGGGGAGTTACAGACCCCCCCCCCCTTTGTAAAACGAGACAACTAGAACGCATATTTTTGTGACTAGGTACAAATTGTTTGATTACTTTTAATTGGCACCCATTGTGCAACCCCCACCTGAGACTTTAAGAATCTCATCTAGGAAACATAAGAAAGAAAAGGAGACACTTGGGAAAAGATAACGTGAGGAGGATGAGCGCGTGGAATCGATAACGCTAATCTGCTTCATTCGAACATGATGAAAAAATGAAAAGACGAAAAAAAGGTTGAAAGTTAAATAAATAGCATTATACTTTTTACATATTGAACTTTGCAATAGCTCTCAAGTTAACATATTAAACGTTGTAATAATTAAATTATTGTACCGCGATACATCCATTGGTCCCGTTTGTAGAAAATCTTATTATAATGGAGATTGTGTGTTCTTCTGTCTGTAATCGAAATTATATTACTACTCAAGTCACAATTCCCTTAGTTATTTACATCCCATTCTCCATGATCTTATTTTAAATAAACTTCAATTATTAATAAAATTGTTTTACATTATTGATACTGTTGATCATATTTACATCTATTAATAATGGAGATTCGCTTCCGGTTTTTGTCAGTAAAAAAAAACGACGTCACTGATTAGGTCACATTACCTAAAACGTCATAACGTAGAATAAATACACTCAAAATTTGAGCATGCAATGTTAGACAGTCCTCATTGTTTTTTTTAAACAAGTTTTAATAAATACATACCTGGTATTATCTATCTATATATAGTTTGTTTTATTTTCATATATATTTAAAGTTATCAGAACTAAGTTTCCATTTCAATTTTTAAAATTTTTTTTACTCCTTTAGTAAATTTATTTTATTTTTTACTCCTTTAATAAATTTGATGATTTTACTTTACTTATGATACAAACTCTCTAATATTAAATTTTCAACTCCCATCCATTCAGGCAATATTTATTTTACGTCGCCCAGAGGGCGTTTTTTTATTTTGCTAGTACTAATAATATGCAATTGTATTTATCTATAAAACAAAATAGCGGCTTACAGTCTAAACGGGAAGACTAATTTGCATATTTATATTAAAAATTTGACTTTAATAAATGTGCTTAGTTTTATTAATTTCCATTTGTTTAGTTTTATCTTAATGAATAGGAAAACAGATTTCGGGGATAAATCTTAAAAGAATCCATTAACAAGAAGAAATAACTGTAATTTTATTCTGTACTTCCTATTTTAACTAAATAGTTAAATTAGGAAAATTTAGCAATGAAAGACGGAGTGATGGAAGAGTAAGTTTCAGTTGGTCTATTTTTCGATTATACCCCCCTCTGTTTCTGTTGTAGTTGACTCATCTATGACACGAACATACTTACCCAAAGGGTATATCTAACAGAGCAAAACTACTCAAGTGAGAAGTAGCAGATCCATGTTCTTCGTGTACGCTGTAACAAGAAACCTTCCTCAATTGTACATTGATATATTGCTGAATACATCTGTTCCCTACATTTTAACCCAGTGTCGAGTTATTATTTATTGACCCTTAAACAGGTCATAACAGTTTCAAATCTTTTTATCTGCATTCTTATTTAGTTTCTAATTTAATATAATATTTTATTACATTAAAACTTAAATTTCTTGCCCTCGGAGGGTGTATATGTTTGCTAGTATATTAAAAAAACAACAACAAAAAAACAATGTTTTTGAAGCTAAAAATAATACCAGGTATAGCTTTCCACATTTTGTGAGAAAATTTTTTACGATTGTACTAAGATGTCGCTGTCCAGTAAGTTATCCCTTACGCCAAGGTGACTTCTGGATATCCCTGTAAAACGAGACATTTATAACCAGGTACATATTGTTATATTACTTTTAATTGGCACCCATTGTGCGTTCCCCACCTGCTGCCTTAAGAAGATCATCTTGTAAACATTATTTAACTGCAATGAAGACAGAGAGTATTTTATTTGTTTCTGACAAAATAGAGCTGTCTACCATAACTTAATATTTTATAGTAGATAGGTTCGCGCGAAAGTTTCTGCACTTATCAGAATTCAATACGGTAATAAGTAATTGAGAGTTACTGCCCCTATTTTTATTATTACCTTCTCTTTAGGGAAACTCTTTGGTGTTTCTAAGAGTATATAAGCTCTCAGTAAACTTTAATATTATTCTAAGTAGAATAAGGCTATCTTAAGCCTATCCGTGTTTTCGTTTATCATTACAAATACACTAGCAAAAATATGTGCCCCCAAGGACAAGTATTTAAGTTTTGATATAATTAAATATTATACTGAATTAGAAAGACTAATGAAATTAAATACGAATACAAAAAAGATTAGTTATTTTTACTTTATTCTTATTGATTTCAATATAAAATTATGCATAGGGTTGCTTTTAATAAGTTTGAGAATAATTGGAGACATATGTATAATGTTACTTTGTCGTTAGATGTTGTATATATTAAACATTCATATGTACATTGATCATACAAGTTAACCGTTTCATTATATTATGTTTGGTTTAAAGACAAGTTCTTTTGAAAGGTCCAAAAATTCAAGATAATATCAATCCTTTGCAAGTCTCTCCAGCAAACGAAATACAATTCCTTTCCAACCAAACACGCCACTCTCACTTCAAATAGCAGTCGTCAGATTTCACTTGCCGTCCAAACACTTTCTTCCTCACTCCCCGTGTCAGCGACAGTCCGTCTTATTTCTGCTCGTTCGTCTGCGCTTATGCAAATTCCTATATACTTTATCCTGGTCTTTGCTAACAGCACCTCAGCTACGAGGAGGTAACGAGTTCGAATATCCGTAGCCACTCACCACACTCTTCCCCCTCGCACAGGCCAAACATATCCTGATGCGCTTTGTTTGTGGGGGCTGGGAATCCACTTGTTCATAGGGCTGCTTTTCAATTTCGACACACAAGTCCTCAAATTTAGGGGAGATAATTTATTTATTGTCTCGCTATAGGCGAGTCGTCAAATCCTGGTGGTCTACGGTTGAGTCAACTAAAAATAATTAATTCCTTTATATGATTTTATGCAATCTCCTAGACACATTTTCAATGCTGTAAGGTTGTTACATAATTAATAGGTGGCCTATTACTTATGTACAATAAGTGTAGCTTAGATTCAAAATCTATTTTACCGACTCCATTGACACCTTTATTGATTCCAACTCCTAATCCCTGGGAAATACATCAATTGATCAGACTTTTATTTATTTTAGTGCTTGTACTGAATATCCCATACACACCTGCAGAATATTATTAGTGATCTTAACTTGTTAACTAGTACAAGGTAATGTCCAAAACAACAGCACTTGCGAAATACTGTATAGGTGCTGTGCCAATGAACGTTCTTGTAGAGTAGGGTAGATCGATTTTGGAACAGTAACATCCCCCATGTAGCAAAAGTTGCAAAAACATAGGAAAAATGATTAACACTTTTTAACCCCATGTTGACCTCTTCCAGTTTGCCAGAACGTGAGAAAAGGTTTAGAAAGGTCAGATTTTAGTTGGGCTCTGAACAAGACAGATCACAATGGCGCTCTGTCCTTAGAAACTAAAATCTCACACGGGTGTTTGATTTGATCTGGATCTTATAAAATAATAAAGAGCTGTAAACAAAGCAAAGTCTTGTGTTTGTTGACTAAAAACTCTACAAAAACGTAAGACGTCCCAGTATCAAGTACAGAAGATCCAGCCCAGATTAAGAACTTCTACCAGTCCACAGCAGCCCAGATAGGAAATAAAAGATAACAGATAGACAAAGCTATTTTCTCAAAACTACGGAAGAAGATACAGAAGATAAGTATATCTGTATACAACCATGGGTATGCAGGTGTACTCTACTACACTATATGTAAGATACAACTCAAGATGAGTATGGTATCCAACAACGTTTGATAATAAATAATACCTAATAATATCCGTTTTGGTTTTATCTTTTTGTTGTGGGGTTTTAAGGGGTCAAATAAGAACAAAACGACGGGTAACAAATGTAGGAAAATGTATTAACAAAAGAGTAGACAATTACAGTACAGAGAAGTGGGAATACGTCAGACAATAGAGTTATGAGCTGACTTCGCATTGGCTTACTCCCAAGCCATAATTGTCCCTGTTACTTATAGTAACCGTCGGCGCATTCCATTAGTCTATAGGGTATATCACCTATAACACTTTTACAATTTGGTTTAAAAATGCAACAAATATTCAAGGGAGATAAATATTCATTGTCTTCATACGAACATGTCATCAAATCTGGTCGCCTACGGTTGAGTCAGTTAAAAGATAATTAAGTTCTTTTTATGTATTTATGCAAATTATTTTTCGTTACAGAGTACAAAGTCTCAATAAATAATACCTAATAATATCCGTTTTAGGCTGTATAATTTCCGTCAGAAATTATAAAACTGTGGTAGCTTTGGTTTAGAATATGTTATTTATATTAAAAGATGGTGTAATGAATTCAAAGTGAATATTTAAAGATACTACTCCGACAAGGGTTGAAGGACAAAACATTTTATATAATACAGCACATGAATAAACAAGATACATAAACAATGGAAGATAGAATAGTGTACATAAACATACATACATAAAAGTCACTGACAAGATAATATAAACGTATAAATAATATAAAGGTACAGACATGAGACTAAGAATAGTCCATGCTGTATAAATCACTTACAGTGACAAGTAGCCGGCGTTGAGGGCCGAAGCCCCAACGAGAAGGGAATGACAATTTTCTAACCCATGTGGTCTCGTAGCGAGGAAAGAGGAATAGAAATTCCAAACAGTCGCTTAAATACACGAGACCCCTAGCGGGAACCAGCGACATCAACGGGCAGACAACTCCTCAGGCAAATACGAAAATAATCCCTACAATGGTTTTATCTCTTCTTNGAAAATGACATTTTCTCTCTCAAAAATATACATGGTGATAAATATTTAAAGTACAATATGCACTGCAAGTATTTAGGTTTTGATGTAATAAAATATTATTCAAATTAGAAATATTTAGAAAATGATAAACTGAGGGGGTATAATCGAAAAATAGAACAGCTTTAAATCTAACTCTTCCATCATTTTCCATCACTCCCTCTTTCATTTTTCTAATTTATCTATTTAGTTTAGATTATGAAGTATTTAATAAAATTACACTTCTTTCTTTTGTTTATGGATTTCTTTTAAGATTTATCCCCGAGATTTTGCCAGATTCTTTAGAGAAAACCAAACAATTAGAAATCAATAATACTAAGCATATATTTATTAAAATCAATTTCTTATATCAATATAAATTAGCCTTCTCGTTCACACTGTAAACCGCTATTTTGTTGAATATATAAATATACTTGCATGTTATTAGTATGTAGATCCAACAGTATTTATAAGGTATAACAATTTTATCAATAATTGAGGTTTAAATAAAAATAAATTCATGGAGAATGTGATGTAATAACTAAGGGAATTGTATTGAGTAGTGATTTAGTTTCGGTTACAGACAGACAAACACACAATCTCCATTATAATAAGATTAGAATTAAAAGAAAGATTTTTTTATTTCCTTTTTATACAAAAATCATTTCGATTCTGATAAATATTCATTAAATTCGGGAGGAAAACAAGAATTTTATGATTATTCTATTTATCTGTGATTATAATCCTATTTCTTTTTTTCTTTTCAACTTCTGTTTTGTCTGTGTTGATGGAAGTTATAACTAATTGATGAATTAGAAAAAATCAAAAGACATAACAAACAAAAAAACCCCATAGAACAAAAACAACTGAAAGTCGGATATACATTACAGTATTTCCCATTAATCTTTACTCGTGAAAATACTCTTAATAGTTCAATTCTAGACGAAGCTGTTGGCATTTCACATAGCTAATAACCGAAAGATGAATATATATTCTCCCTCCAGCTATTTAAATATAGGGCAACTGGCCTTCAGCTTGGTAGGTAATCCAGTCTAGAAGGGGATAACTCTTGAATTCAAAACTCTGAGAGTCGGTCGTTGATTGGTTTGTGCAACCTTGATGACCAATTCTTCTATGACGTGCGAAAAGTTGGATGTCCAACACAAGCTCACACAAAACAAATCACTCTGTGGGTGTTCATTGTGTGTACTCATGCATCGAAAATCGACGAGAGAGTACATAATATATATATATATATATATATATATATATGAAAATAATATTTAGAAAAAAAAACACATGATGTTAAATAGCTGACGAAATCATTGACTGGTGGTCTTCATCAAGAGCGAGTTGTGTATGATAGAGAGAACGGTGTGAGTGGACCGTATAAACGAAAGTGTGCAGATGAAACGTTCAATATTATAGCCGGAATTTAACATCATGTGTTTGTTTTTTCTAAAATAATTTATTCACACTGTCGGATTTACTTCCAATTCATTTTTCATATGTTTTTTAAAAAACAAAAAAACCATATTTCTACATCTTATCCGGTGAAATCGTGGTCTACAGTGCTGGGATTTTTGAACTTTTTGATACTTTCTTATACATTTTTATACAATTTACATCAAACTCTTTTGAGTTTTCTTTGACTATAATGCTTCTGATTTAAAAAATAAAAATTATTTTATTTTATTTTTAAAACAGAATATGCATTTTCAAAATTTCAAAATAAAAAATTAAAAAGAAATTTCGGATCACTTCCACTCATTTATATATAATAATAATAATATATATATATATATATATATACAGGGGTTGTAAAAGAGGTATACAGTAATAAGAACAAACTTACCTCCAAATAACAGAAGTATTATAATAAAAATTATCAAAGTAAAAATATCAAAAATGATAATAATCTTATTATAATGGAGATGTGGGTTGTATGTCTGTAACCGAAAGTATATTACTATTCAAGTCACAATTCCCTTTGTTATTTACATCCCATTCTACAGGATTCTATTTTTTATTTAAACTTCTATATTAATAAAATTGTTTTACATCATTAAGATTGTTGACCATAATACACTAAAAAAAACATGCAATTGTATTTATATATACAAGAAAATAGCGTTTACAGTGTGAATTGAAGGCTAATTTACATATTGATCTTAAAAATTGATTTTAATAAATATATGCATAGTTATTGATTTCTAATTGTTTGGTTTATCTATAATATGAGCAAAAAATCTCGGGGATAAATCTTAAAAGAAATCCATTAACAAGAAGAAATACCTGTAATATCATTCTTTACTTCCTATTTTAACTAAAATAGTTAAATAAGAAAATTACCAATGAAAGACGGAGTAAGGGAAAATGATGGAAGAGTTAGTTTCAAATGTTCTATTTTCAATCATACCCCCTCTGTCCAAATATTTTATCTGCATTCTTATTCAGTTTCATAACCTCTAATTAACATGATATTATTATATTAAAACTTAAATACTTGCACCGGAGGGTGCATATATTGCTAGTGATTAATGAATTAATGAATTCTGTTAAATGAATCCACACACCAATATATAATACTGTATAATACGCACTGTATACCTTCTATTATTTGCAGGTAAAGCTTTGTTCTTATTCATATATATATATATATATATATAAGGTGTGTCAAAAGTATCAAAATTTTCTTGTACTTTCTGACACATCTTGAATTAAAAAAAATTAACGTTCCATTCATCTCATTTCTACCTTGGTGAATACAACTTCAAACTCGGCACTTGTATGACATATCAAAACTAGAACGCATTTCTGAAAAAAATAACATTCACTCATTGTTCATTTCTATCTTGGTGAATACAGCTTCAAACTCGCACTTTTATGTCACACCTTGTATTCTAAAAAATGAAGGTTCCATCATTGTTAATTTCTATCTTGGTAAATACAGCTTCAATCTCGATATTTTTATGACACACCTTGTATATTGTAGATAATAAGGATGCTATGTTTGTAGGTAGACAGTGATCAATATCATTGATAAAGCATTTAGGTAGACATTCTGACTCATTAAGCATACTTTTTTATCTCTCTCTCTCTCTCTCATATATATATATATATATATATATATATATATATATATATAATATATATATATATATATATATATAGAATGTGATAATTTGCTTTTGAAGCATTGTTATGCAAGTATATTATTATTTATATATTTTTTGAAGGCGTATTTTTACAATGCGTATATCGTATAAAATTCGATAATTATTGAAAATAATCATGACAAGAAACCCTGCGAATAACGTACGCCACGTGGAACACCGTACAGCTGTTTCAACTTTATTGAGTCTCATCAGCGGTGTATACGATATAGGCATTGTAATTGCCTTCAATATATATATATATAAATAATAATATACTTTACATAACAATGCTTCAAAAGCAAATATATATATATATATTTTGATATGGAATTGGACTAACCAAAACTCAGACCGCCATAATTTAGGAATTCGCACATATATAAAACGCACAACAAAATAAAAAAAAAAAAAAAAAAACCCAAAACCAAAAATTTTTTTTTTTTCCACCCAAATTTTTTTTTTAAAAAAAAAAAACCCCACGAAAAAGGGACTTTTTTTTTTTCCAAATGGGGACGAAAACCAAAATAAGGAACGGCCGGTGAATGAAGGAAAGCATAAAGCGCACAACTTATCACTGTGCTGAATATAGTGAGCGTGATAGACGGACCTGAGCACACCTATTATCTGAAATAAAAAAACGCCCTTCTGGCGACGTAAAATAAATATTGCCTGGATGGATGGGAGTTTGAAATTTAAATATTAGAGAGTTTGTATCATAAGTAAAGTAAAATCATCAAATGTATTAAAGGAGTAAAAAATAAAATAAATTTACTAAAGGAGTAAAAAAAATTTTTTAATGAAATAGAAATTAGTTCTGATAATTTTAAATATATAATAAAATAAAAACAAACTATATAGATAGATAATACCAGGTATGTATTATAAAAACTTGTTTAAAAAACCATGAGGACTGTCTAACATTGATGCTCAAATTTGAGTGTATTTATTCTACGTTATTATGTTTTAGGTAATTGACGTAATCAGTGACGTCGTTTTTTTTTACTGACAAAAACCGGAAGCGAATCTCCATTATTAATAGATGTAAATATGATCAAACAGTATCAATAATGTTAAAACAATTTTATTAATAATTGAAGGTTTATTTAAAAATAAGATCATGGAGAATGGGATGTAAATAACTAAGGGAATGTGACTTGAGTAGTAATATAATTTCGATTACAGACAGAAGAACACACAATCTCCATTATAATAAGATTTTCTACAAACGGACCAATGGATGTATCGCGTATAATAATTTAATTATTACAATGTTTAATATGTTAACTTGAGAGCTATTGCAAAGTTCAATATGTAAAAAGTATAATGCTATTTATTTAACTTTCAAATTTTTTCCCCTTCTTTTCATTTTTTCATCATGTTCGAATGAAGCAGATTAGCGTTATCGATTCCACGCGCTCACTCTCCTCACGCTACCTTTCCCCTAGTCTCTCCCTTTCTTTCTTATAATGTTTCCTAGATGAGCTTCTTAAAGTCGCAGGTGGGGGTTGCACAATGGGTGCCAATTAAAAGTAATCAAACAATTTGTACCTAGTCACAAAAATATGCGTTCTAGTTGTCTCGTTTTACAAAGGGGGGTCTGTAACTCCCCATGGCGTTGTGGACAACATACTGGACAGCGATATCGTAGTACAATCTTAATGACATTGTCACCTCACAAAATGTGCAAAGCCATACCAGTTTCATTTGACAGATAATCACATTTTCAAAGTCAAAAAGTAGTAACATAATGAGCATCAGTAAAAAAAACAAAATAATATTAGACATATAATTTATTTTTGATATATTTAAAATGTTTTTTTTCGTCGATCAAGATGCCTGCCAAGAGACTACTTAAAATCCATTTTTACAAAATAAATTGTAACTTTTGCAATTGAAAAAAATTCACACTGGATTTTTCAATTGAACACATATCCTAGTAGATAAAGGAGTTAGATTAAGACAGTTCTAAATGCCAGTTATCTCTAGACTGCAGGTTCAATCCTGGTCAGGGGCAGCAGTAACGTAGAATAATAATTAACACAGCTTTAGTTTCAAAAATGATTAACCAAATACATTTTCTATATTTAAGGTTTCATTTAGCTTAGAGCGTCCGACTAGGAACCACAAGTTTCCGGGTTCGATACCGGCCCTCGATAACTCCCTCCGCACGAGCATGATACGACACAAGGTCAATTTCTTAAGCGAGTTTAACAGGTTTGAATTCAGAGTTTTCCTTCTCCTAGACCGGTTGCCTAACCAAGGTTAAAGAGCCCAGTCTGCCCTACTATTACCCATAGCTGGAAGGAGAGTAGATTCATACCTTTTCCCAAGGTATTAGCGCTAAGTGAAATGCAATTGCCACGTCCAGGGATTTGAACTCGGGGCGACGTTCCATTTCCCATGACTTAACCATACACCACGCGCTTCCTACTATTCTTTTTTAGGTATATTTGACGCATCGTCATTTATCTTTTACCTTTATAGGTTTTTTTTTAAATTCAAAGTCATTATGATATTCCGTTTCGTAGAGAGTACCTGCAGTTACTTAAATGGTCACCCATCTAGGTATTGAACAGGCTCATCCCTGCTTAAACTACGGTGATCTAGCTGAAACTGAATGCTTTTAACATGGCTTGGCCGTGGTTGGTTGATTGATTAATTGGTTGGATTTTACGACATGTCAACACTCGTTGGGTCATTTTATGACGAAGACGTTTTGTTTTATTTATACTTGATGAATATATTACAAAATTAAACTCAATTCTTTTAAACACCTTTTTCTATTTAATCCATACATAGGAACCTATGTATGTACTACCACTCCCGGTCAAAGTGGACCTGGGAGTAATGGCGATAAAGGGGTACTTCATACTCCCTAGAACTCCAAAATTGAAACTTCACTATAAGATCCAGTTTAACATCATATAAAAAAGTAAGTAAAGTCGTCGGGTGGCCTAAAGTCGGTATCAGCCAGTCAGCGAGGGAGTCTAGTCCCTTTTCAATAGCGCTGGACCAAGGAGATTGTTTTTTAGCATCAGAGGTGGAGCGCCACACCTACCATCAGCTCCTTACTTTACCGCACAGATCCCTGTGCTACTCATACGCTGAGTTGGCGAGGACCAGTATCGAACTAGGAACCTTGTGGTTTCTAGCCGAACGCTCTACCGACTGAGCTCACTTGGCTCGGGCACAAAACCATGAGCAACCGCCTTCTAACACGTATATAATAAAGAGGGTTTGGTATTTGCAATACGGCGATAGAATTGGGACAATCATATAGGTGCTAGGGCTTCACATGGCCAGCCGATTGATGGGGGGGTGTCTCTCCCACCGACCGTCTAGCCTAAGTTCTAAAGTGGAGTGTTGCATGCCATGGACTGCTCAGCCACCAGGATTATTCCGCTCTTAAGCATCACGGGTTGCCATCCATGGCCAACAGGTGGCCCCATTAATGGGGGGGGGGTACCCCCTCTGCAGAGGTGCAGTTGGTGTATTCTAAAGTCTCAGCCGACAGGGCTGCAAGATATCTGACATTATTACATATGTTTTATAATAACTGTTGTATCGCGAAGTAGAAAGATACACAGATGAATGTTGTGCTTAACACATTTATTAAGCACCAGCATCCAGTGCTAAACGGATACATACAAACAATTAACAAGACAAACTCACACTAAAAGAAGAGGGTCAAATGCGGTATAGCCAATGCAGCAAAGTCAGTCTGAATATTATTCAGCAAGTTAATCTACTTTAATCGTAGGCTATTTTCATGGCTCTGAGCCAGTCCATCTGGTTGAGTGCTGAAGGGGTGTTAGCTACTCTACAACAATAACTTATCTGTATTTTGTAAAAGAGTTAATCTTGAAACTGAAAATATTTTTTTTAAATCAACATAACCAAACCCATCCTTCCCACTAAAAAAAAATAATTTAAGAATTAAAAGGTGCGTTTGCATTAATAGTTTCCTGATTCCTTTCTCATGTAAATTGTATTAAACACATTCACATAGTGCAATCTAATATTATTATAAAGTTCATTTGTATAACATATCCTTGCTTACAGTTCAAAGATGATACACTGATTTAATATATATATATATATATATATATATATATATATAATGAGATTGTGTGTTTTTCTGTCTGTAAACCGAAACTATATTCCTACTCAAGTCACAATTCTCTTAGTTATTGACGTCACATTCTCCATGATTTTATTTTATCTAAACCTCAATTATTAATAAAATTGTCTTACATTATTAATACTGTTTAACTATGTCTACATACTGACAACATGCAATTATATTTATATATACAACAAAATAGCGGTTTACAGTGTGAACGGGAAGGGTAATTTGCATATTAATATTAAAAAATCGAATTTAATAAATATGTGCTTAGTATCATTGATTTCTAACTGTTTGTTTTATTTTAATGAATATAAGCAAAAATCTCTTCAATGAATCTTAAATGAAATCCATTAACAAGATAAAATAACTGTCATTTTATTCTTTACTTCCTCTTATAACTAAATACTTAAATTAGAAAAAATAACAATGAAAGACGAGAGTGATGAAGAGTAAGTTTCAGTTGTTCCATTTTTAATTACTCCCTCTGTTTCAAAATCTTTTATTATACTCCCTCTGTTTCAAATCTTTTTATCTGTATTCTTATTTAGTTTCATTAGCCTTTCTAATTTAATACAATATTTTATAACATTAAAACTTAAATACTTGCACCCGGAGGGTGCATATATTTGCTAGTATATATATATATATATATATATATACATATATATATATATATGTGTGTGTGTGTGTGTGTGTTACATAATTATTAGATACCTAATATTTATGGCAATAGTGTAGAAATCATAATGGCGATTAGTGCAGCTGATGGCCTTGAGGGTGAGTGACGGTGCTTGACCTCATTCTCACCTTGCCTTCCGGGGATAAATCGTGAGAACTGGAAGGCATGGAAGACCCTGTCTTCCGGTTTAAGGATAGTAAGTTTAAGTCAGTTAGAAGTTAGAGGCCGAGCTCGTAGGATGTAAGGATCTGCGCAGACGTCTGGTTTGGGGATTAACAATAAAATAAGATCAAAAGTAAATCGAAGTCTTGTGTTTATTACCTAAAAACTAACAATGACACAGGGCTTCTGATAAGGAGAAATCCCTAACAGAAACCAGACCCGAAGTCCCCAAGACAACTCCAGATGCAAGATGTTAGAAGATATACCAAGTCAAGACGATAGAAGAACCAAAGCCGGCCAGAAGAATAGATGTCCAAGATATAGAAGCAAGTAAGAAGTAAAGAAGTAAGAAAGGGTATACAACATTTATATCTACGAACTTTAGAAAGTAAGTTTGATTTTTTTTTTAAAGTATGTAATGGATAGAGGGGTCATTTATCGTAATCCCAATGTACAATAAAAGTAAAGTCATCGAGGCGGCCTAATGTCGGTGTCAGCCAGACAGCGAGGGAGTCTATCCGCTTTTCATTAGCGATAGACCAAGGAAATTATTTTAGCATCTGAGATGGAGCGCCACACCTACCATCAGTGTTCGACTAGGAATCACAAGGTTCTTGGTTCGATACCGACCCTCGCCAACTCAGCGTATGAGTAGCACAGGGATCTCTGCGGTAAAGTGGGGAGTAATATACAAAATATACAATAGTTTATCTCATCATATATATATATATATCATCATCAGCATCATGTCGCGCTTTCAGCGCGGATATCCATGACAATCTCTCTCCATCCGTCCCTATCGCTCATCATTCTCGGGAGGTCCTCTATGCAGCATCCTGCATCCGCACAGAGCTGATCAACGTACGTTTTTGCTGGTCGGCCCACGCTGGCGTGCCCATGTGCTGGCTTCTACAGGAGGACGTCGCTTATGAGTTCGTCCTTGCTTCTCCAGCAGTGTCCCGCGTGTCTTGTCCGTCTTACTCGGATGGTTTGGGTGATATGTGGTAGGTGGCCGTACAGCTTTTTTCTCGTAGGGTGCTGTTTCCACGTCTTGTTCATGATCACCCGCAGCATTCTTGTGCAGCTCCCATCTAGTTTATTCTCTAGTCGCTTAGTTAGGGTCCAGGTGGTGCAGCCATACAGCAGTACTGACATGACAACAGCATGGAAGAATGTCTCTTTAACTTGTCTGTGAGATTGGACCTTGATATGATCGCGTAATTTATTTATAGCGGCCCATGTATATATATATATATATATATAATATATATATATATATGTGTGTGTGTGTGTGTGTGTGTGTGTGTGCATATGAGTTTTAGTTGGTGTATTCTAACGCCCCAGGCGACAGGGCGTATACCTTTTAGGAACACGAGTATTAAAATATAGATTATTTGGAACAGGTTTATTTTACACAATAGCAACAGCAGCAGCAGCAGTAGGACATCATATGTCGAATTGTGTAAATTTGTTTGTCATTGAACGTTCTATTCTATTCGGGGGAAAACAATCATCCTAAATTTAAACATCCTTAATGACACCTAGCGATAAAAATCCGAACGAACGGTCAACCCAATATGTTATCAGTAAGTGACTAAATACGTTTAACAAGCTTGGGTAATGTCGTTTTGGAATTGTGTAAATTTAGTTGTTATTGAACGTTCCATTCCATTCGAGGGTCAAAAAAATAAAACAATCATCTGGAATTTATAATTATAATTGCCTATGGTATAGTGATCTAATGGCCGACCTTAGAGTAAACATATTTTTTGTTCAGGTTGATCTCTGCAATTGGTGTTATGCCTCATTATTTAAGACCTTTGCACGGTAAACATACACTTTACAGGTGTTGTTATTTATTATTTAATATGTTCACTTCTACCTGGGATATTTGAAACTTTCGATAATGTTATGTATACTAGCAAAAGTATGCGCTACCTGCGTGCAAGTATTTAAGTTTTAATGTAATAGAATCTGGCTAAACTTGCAAATCGTCGTCAAAATTTAAAACGGAAAATTTTGACGACGATTTGCAACACATCGAACTAAATTTTGAAATTAGAATTAATTTTTAAAAACCCGATTCAAAATACTTGACTTTTTTTGGGGGGTGCAGGGCTGTAAGTCAAGTTAGTAATTGTTTTATTTATATGATAACCGACAGAAGTATTAATATATAGATTTGTTCTTGTTTAGTTTCGTTAGAGTTTCTAATTTAATATAATATTCTTGGCTAAACTTGCAAATCGTCGTCAAAATTAAAACGTAAAATTTTGACGACGATTTGCAACACATCAAACTAAATTTTGAAAGTCCGATTAAAAATAATTGACTTATTTTTGGTAAGTCATGTTAGTTATTGCTTTATTTCATGAATTAAAAAAAATCTTTTTTTTCATTTATTTACTTTTTTTATTTTATCTTTTTCCTACTTGACTTTTTTTTGTAAGTCAGGTTAGTAATTGTTTCATTTATTTAACGAATCTTGAAATATTTTCTAAACTAAAATATTTATGTGCAGTTTGGAAAATATTTCAAGATTCGTTAAATAAATGAAATAAAACAATTACTAACCTGACTTACAAAAAAGAAAGTCAAGTAGGAATAAAAAATAAAAAGTAAATAAATACATAAAGAGAAAGATATTTTATCTTATTTTCGGGGAACCATGGTATTATCTATCTATCTATCTATCTAGTCTTTCTTATCTATCTACCATGTTCCCCGAAAATAAGACCTACCTGCAAAATAAGATCAGCGTGATTTTTCAGGATGATTTTAATGTAAGCCCTCCCTTTGAAATAAGCCCTAGTTGAGAGAGGCAGGCAGACGAAAGAAATAAACATTCTTCGCAATCACATCATGTGACGCAAACATTCGACATCACCCAGAAATAAGCGCTAGTGTTATATTTCAGAGAGAAAATTAATATAAGCCCTGTCTTATTTTCAGGGAACCACGGTAGTACTGTTTTTTTTTTAATTTCGTGTGTGTGTGTGTGTGTGTGTGTGTGTGTGTGTGTGTGTTTCGTTTCTTCCAGTTCTCTGAAATACATGATATTTTAACATAATATACATAAATATAGTTGTGTGCATATATGTGCGTCTATGTGTAGGCATATCTGTGTGCGTGTGTGTGTGTGTACAAATGTATGTACGTACGTGTCTATGATCATGTATGTGTACGTGCGAATTGATGTGTGTGCTTATATACGAGTATGTGTGCATTTGTTCGTGGTTGTGTACGAGTGTGTATGCACATGTGTGTGTGTCGATCGGTGTGTGCTTCAGTATGTGTGTGTGTGTACATGTATGTGTGCACTTGAGTGAGTATGTGTGTGTTATGCATCATTGCGTTTTATATAAATGTACTGCAAGCACTTTGATCACTTAATGTAGCTTAAGTAGCGGGGAATGGGGGGGGCTGTGTGGTGGAGGTGGATGATCTGATGGAAGCCAATCCTCCTCCTCTTCCCCCTACTCCCACACCCCTTCCTCCTCCTCTTCTTCCTAATTTAAAATATTTGGAATATGTTTACACTGGTTATGTCTCGGTGCCAATGAGTGCACTTTCTCCCCAAAAACAGAATGCAACACTAATCGGAACCTTTTTCCGAAAAAGAAGAAAGAAGAAAAAGAGAAGAAAAGGAAAGAAGAAGAAAAGAAGAAGAAAAAGAAAAGAAAAAAGAAGGAAGAAGAAAAGAAGAAAAAGAAGAAAAAAAGAAGAAAAGAAAAAGAAAAAGAAAAAGAAGGAAAGAAAAAAAGAAAAAAGAGAAAAAGAAGAAAAGGAAGAAGAAAAGAGGAAGAAGAAAGGAAAAGAAGAAAGGAAAAGGGAAAGGAAGAAAAAAAGAAGAAGAAAAAAGAAGAAAAAGAAAGAAAGAAAAGGAAGAAAAGGAAGAAAAAAGAAGAAAAAGAAAAAAGAAGAAAAAGGAAGAAGAAGAAAGAAAAGAAAAAGAAAAAGAAAAAAGAGTAGAAGTAAAGAAGAAAAGAAATGGTTTAGAACTGCCAATGATTACTCGAATAGAAACATCGGAAAAATCAGAAAGTGATTTTAACTTTATAAATACCAAAAAGAAAAATCAATGCTTAATTCTTCTTTTTCTTCTTCATTATTATTATTATTATTATTATTATTATTATTATTATTATTATTATTATCTTCATCTTCTCCTCTTCCTCATTCTTCTCTTCTTCATCTTTTCACTCCTTCTCTTCCTCATTCTTATTCTCTTCTTCTCTTCCTCATTCTTCTTCGTGGTCTTTTTTCTTTTCTTCTTCGTTTTCTTCATCTTCCATCTTCCTTATCCACTACTCATTCTTATTCTTCTTCTTTTGTCTTTTTCTTTTACATTTTCTCTTCACTCATTTGTGCTACTTTTCTTTCTCCTCCTCTTTTCTCCCCCCCTTCTCTCTCTCTCTCTCTCTCTCTCTCTCTCTCTCTCTCTCTCTCTCTCACAACGATTTTATTGTGTTCCCTGTATCTGTTGTGGTTTCCCTGGAAGTAAATAGAAGGCCTTACAACAATGATCGGAGCACCTAGCGACCAATTATGTCACTTTCCGCATCCATACACTCGTGCACACACACACACACACACACTTATGCAAAAATGCTTCCAATCTGTCTTGCCTTCTCCCATCTTTATTTGTAAGATCCATTTAAGAAAAAGTGCACTCATATGACCTTTATTACAACCCAAAAATTAAAAGCGAGAACTTTCAAGGAAATCCTAAATGCTTCTAAAAGCATTTAACGACAAAAACACAACTAAACGTTTGCATTGTTACCCACCTAAAACGCACACAACAACACAGTCATATATATATATATATATATATATATATATATGGTGTGTGTGTGTGGGTGTGTGTGGATCTCTAAATGATCCATGCTACCTTTGTCTACAAGAAAATGTAACTATAAATTTAATTCCTGGATAAGAAAACCTTTTAATAATAGATTTGAATCAATCTGTAATTGTAGACATAGTTGGTTCGTCCATCACTAAATATTAGTTATTAGTTTTAAATAAGATAAATAAAAAAAAGAACAATGAAAAATATAAAAGAAGTCAAGCTAGAAACCTCAATATTCAATTAATATTAACTAAATGATATTAACCCTTACTAAAATATAATTAGAATTAAATTTCTAACTATTTTTACTAACTATATTTATGATTAGAATTAGAAATGAGAATTAAGAAATAATACACGTGTGGACTGCTAAGTTGTTTTTTCTCTCAATTTTCGAGAGAAAAATAACGTAGCGTTCAACCGTTATTATCCGAGAAATATGAGTTTAACTAAGGAATTACATCGACTTAGTTAAACGTAGGGTAGGGTCCTCATGAAATCATTATGATTGAAACCATGGTAGACCCTTAATTTTATCTCTACTATATTTTATTCATTTCTATTTCATTATATATACTAGCAAAATAAAAAAAATGCCCTCCGGCGATGTAAAAATAATTTTTTTTAAAATATTGCTGAGGAGGTGGAAGTTAAAAATTAAATGCGAGTTTGAACCATAAATCATGAAATCATCAAATTTATTAAAAGAAGTAAAAAAAAAAATAAAACAATTTGAAATCGAAACTAAGTTCTATTAACTTTGAATATCTATTAAAATAAAACAACTATATATAGATAGATAATACCAGTATGTATTTATTAAAACTTGTTTTAAAAAACAATGAGGACTGTCTAATGTTGCATGCTCAAATTTTGAGTGTATTTATTCTATGTTATGACGATTTCGGGTATAGTGACGTAAGCAGTGACGTAGTTTTTGTTACTGACAAAAACCGGAAGCGAATCTCCATTATTAATTATATATACATATATATATATATATATATATATATATATATATAAGATGTTGTATGTCCAAAAAAAGAAAAGTAAATATTTTTTTAAAAAAAGGTCCGCAAAATGTTTTTAATTTTGTTATATTCTATTTACTAGCAAGAATATGCACCATTTGGGCGTAAATATAAAACTAGAAAGACTAATTAAATTAAATAAGAACACATAAAAAGATTACACTTATTTTAATTGTATTTTAATTGGTTTCTATATAAAATCATTCATAGGATTATTTTAATACATTAGAGAATAAAACAATAATATCGAAGATCAATAACATAAAGTAATTAGTTATTAAACCCGGTTTTGTTAAAACCAGTATGCAAATTAACCGCACCATGTATTATGCAAACCTTTATTTCTTAATGGTATATAAGACTTACTAATAACATGGGCTGTGTTAAGGCAAATCTAACTCATATTTTCATAGAGACATCGTTAATAAATAAGATATATTCTATGTATAAATGATTTTGACTATAAATTAAATACTCATTGATAAACGTACTCACTTCCTGTGGGTATTGTGACATAAGCAGTGGCGTAGTTTCATTTACAGATAGACATCGAATCTCCATTATAATAGGATGTATATGCTCCCAAAACCCGGTAGAGCTCTCTAGGAGCGACTAATTGATTTTTACCGCCAGCTTAATAAAGCAATGATCGTCTGTTGTTTACAGATTTGATATCTCTGGTGATCGTAAAATATATACAGCGATGTGTATATTTATCAGTTAAACACGGCTCCTTAATGGCAGCTGTTGAGAGGTTAAGGAGCCGGGCTGATGAAAAGTCAGTTGAGTTTCGCTCCTGAAGTAGTTGCTGGGTCTAGCCACTCTGATGAGACGTAAAACGTCAAAACACGGCGTCTGTAGATGTCATATATGTATATATAAGTGAATGAAAAAATAATCTTAAAAATTTTTCCTTAAATCAAGGAAGTACAGACAGACGGACACCGATACTCCATTGTAATAAGATTTCAGTTGGCACAACACGTGTTTCAATTTCTTTAAAATCTTGATTAAGCTAATTCAATTATGTTTTGTGTTGGGACTTATCTTAATATATTGTCATCTTTAGGGAAGACAGAGGGTTAATAAATCATAGAAGTTAATCCCAGATGATTCTATGTCCAGTCTAGCAGTCTGTGTTTATTTCGGTGGATTACTTTGATTTGTCCCTTTTCCTCTCTTCTTGTCAAAAGTATTTACACACACACACACACACACATACACACACACACACACATATATATATATATATATATATATATACTATATATATATATATATACACACACACATTATAGTAATATATATGTGTGTGTGTGTGTTTTCTAGTATATGTACTGTTTTCTAGTATGTATGTGTACATATTTGTGTGCTGTGTGTGTGTGTGTTTTCTAGTATGTGTGTACATATTTATATGTGGTGTGTGTGTGTTTTCTAGTATGTATGTGTACCTATTTATATGTGTGTGTGTGTGTTTTTTTAGTATGTATGTGTACATGTGTGTGTGGTGTGTGTGTGTGTGTGTGTGTTGTTTCTAGTCTGTATGTGTACATGTGTGTGTGGTTGTGTGATGTTTTTTCTAGTATGTTATGTGTACATAATCTATGTGTGTGTGTGTGTGTTGTTTCAGTCTGTAGTGTACATGTGGTGTGTGTGTGATGTGTGTGTTGTTTCTAGTGTTGTGTGTGTGTGTGTGTGTTGTTGTTTCTAGTCTGTATGTGTACAGTGTGTGTGTGTGTGTTGTGTTTGTTTCTAGTCTCTGTGTTACATGTGTGTGTACATGTGTGCGTGTGTTGTGTGTGGTGTGTGTGTGTTGTTGTTTCCAGTCTGTATGTGTACATGTGTGTGTGATGTGTTTTCAGTATGTATGTGTACATATCTATGTGTGTGTGTGTATTTGTTTTTTCTAGTATGTATGTGTACATATCTATATATTTTTGTGTGTCAGTAGAAGATTCAATGGATGTGTGTTTTGTGTGAACGGTGGTAATTAGTGCGTGTCTGTGTACGTGTGTGCAAATACATATACAAGTAAGTGTACCTGGTGTATATGCACACACCTGTATACGTATATATTTTTCTTATGCTATTAAGGGGTTTATATGCGTTATGAGAATGTCGGTGTTTCCATTACATAGGTGTATTTTAGGTGATTGGTTGAGCCGGCCTCGTGTTTGCACGTGCGCGGCACGTGGTTATGATCTGTTTTAGTGATGGTTTACATTCATTTAATTACACACACAACACACACACGTATATGCACACACGTTATATATTATATATTATATATATATATATATATATTATATACTATATATATATGCACACACATACTCACACACGTATATATATATATATATATATATATATATATATATATATATATGCACACGCACTAATATACTCGGATACACACATACACACACATACATATATGACGCACACGAATACACACCACACACACATATTATATATATAATATATACCCACACACACACATATATATTACACGACACACACCACACACACACATATATACACGCGCCACACACAGCCACACACACATACATATATATATATATATATACGCACGCACATACATATAAATACACACGCACAATATATATAACGCACCACACACGCATATACGCACACAACACACACACACATATACATATATATATACGCGCACATACGCACATAGACACACCGCAGACACTCACATTATATATACGCACACATACACACACACACACTACATACACACAACACACACACACACATATATATATATATATTATATATATATATATATGGGAGAATATGTGCTTTTAATTTTAGTCAGACCTAATTTTTGAAAGTTAATTCATTTATGTTTTAATTAGGCGGGATTTAAACTACTTAAATGTGAGGCTAACAAATCGAGAAAAATCAGAGATTGATTTTCTCGATTTGTTTAGCCTCACATTTAAGTAGTTAAATCCCGCCCTAATTAAACATAAATGAATTAACTTTCAAAATTAGGTCTGACTAAAATTAAAAAGCACATATTCTCCCAAATATACTGTCGGCTGAAAATAGCTAAAAGTTGTTACACACACACACACACATACATATATATATATACATATAAATATATATATATATATATATATATTACATTTTATGATTATGGAAATGTAGCCACCTCCTTATGGGAGTACCTTTTATATGATTTCAAACAATCTCCACGTGTGTTAATCTCCGTGTCAACAACATTCTTTGAATTTCCCACTGGTAATTAAAAAATGTTTACATTTCTCAGAGAATATCTTTATTAGAAAAGAAAAGAATTGATATTATTGAGACACAACTGGGAAAGGAATCCAATAATCTTTTTGGCAGAGGGGGTAACAGGTGGACACTTTAAAGTCATTTATAATCAATTAAATCACGTTTAAAAAGAAGAGCAGATTTCCCAAGAGAGAAATAAACGCGCAAAAAAGGCCGCCCATTTCACAAAGATACAGATTTTCATCTTATAAAATTCAGGGTTTTGGCGAATGTTAATTCATTGGTTAAACAAAAACACGTGAAATTATGGCTGGTTGGATTTTACGGCATCTCAACCCTTGTTGGGTTATTTTATGCCGAACATGATTTGTTTTATTTATTTTCTCGTTGGGTATTCAAAATTTTTAAACGGATTTTTGTTCTATTAAACCCATAGATGGTACCCTGACAGGTACTACCACTTCGGGTCCGAGTGGACTGGGAAGTAATGATGATGATAGGGTACTCATATTTGCCCAGAGCTCCAGAATTGGAACTTCCCTATCAGATAGAGTTTTAAGACCCCTAGTCACTGCCTTCTAGCACATATAGGATAGAAAGTCTTGAGTCTTGCCATAGGGCAATAGGTTTGAGACAATCCTTGACGTAACCAGCTGACTGATCGGAGGTACTCCGCATTCCCCCCAAAACTCTGGAATTGGAACCTCACTATGTAAACATTAGTTAACGTCATACCCAGGACATTAGGACCCTCACCCCACACCATCTAGCACATATATGATAAAAAGGGGCTCGTGGTGTAATGGTTAGAGTCGTAGGAAATGGACTGGTCGACCCGACTTCAATTCCTCGACGAAGCTGTTGGCAGGGGTAAGACTCCCCATGGAGCCACCTGTTGGCCGTGGGTGGCGACCCGTGATGCTTAAGGATAGAGCCCAGGTGGATGAGCAGTTCATGACATGCAATACTCCACTTTGGCCCTATCTTGGGCTAGACGGGCGGTCGGAGAGGCCCCCTCCGATCAATCGGCTAGTCACATCAAGCCCTAGCAGCTATATGATTGCCCCAATCCTATTGCCCTTATGGCAACCCCCAATCCTTCTTATCATCTGGGTGCTAGAAGGTGGTGACTGAGGGTCTACATATCCTGGGAATGACGTTAAACTCTCTGATGGTGAGGTTCCAGTTTTGGAGGTTTGGGGGAATGTGGAGCACCTCTTCATCACCATTGTTCCCTGGTCCACTCTGACCAGAATGGTAGTACCTGTTAGGGTCCCACCTATGGGTTAAATAGAAAACATGAGTTTTTTAAACAAAATTGATTATCCATTAAGAATGAATTTATTTCAAAACTTTATCGGCATTAAATGACCCACTGAAATTAATATGCCGTAAAACAAAACAAACCAAACCAAAACCAATCAATTTTTTAACAAATTTTCTACTAAACTATAGATAGGACCCTAATAGGTACTACCACTCCGAGTCAGTGGACTTGAGATAAATGGTGATGAATTGGTGCTGCACATTCCCCAGACCTCCAGAACTGGGACTTCGCCGTCAGATAGAGTTTAATGCCATTTCCAGGACATGAGGACCCTCAGCCACCACCTTCTAGCACCCATATGATAAAAAGGGTAGGGCTTGCCACAAAGGCAAAAGGTTTGGGACAATCATATAACTGCTAGTACTTGACGTGATCAGCCGCCCGTCTAGTCTAAGTAAGGCCCAAAGTGGAGTGTTCCATGTCATGGACTGCTCATCCACCAGGATTACGTCCTTAAGCATCACACGTCACTATCCATGGTAAAACGGTGGATCCATTGGGGGGGGGGTATTAACCCTCTGCAGATGAGCAGTCGGTGTATTCTAAAGCCCCAGCCGACAGGGCTACAAATATTTTTGAAACAATTGTGCAGCAATAAATACAGAACATAGAAATAACACGTTTGTTTTGGAGAGAGGAGACGAGAGATTAATTTTACCCATCAAGAATGAATAAAACAAAATGTTTTGGACAGAAAATTACCCAACAAGAGTTGACATCCCCTAAAATACAACCAAACAACCAGCATCCGTGTCGGTTTCAAGCGCGCTCTCTCTAATGAAATAATAATGTTTTAATTATGAAGATATCTCGTTTGGAAAGAAATCGAGACTCTGGGTAGGTGTGTGCGAGGGGTGGGGTGGGAAGGTGTCCGTTTTTTTTTTCGTTTCAGTTTCCGACGCCATTTCCCCAGAGGACACGTTACCGAACGTCAAAGACTTTTCCCAATCTTTATTTAAAATCGCCCAGGATAACAACTCCAACATTTGACAGATGTCTGCTGAGATCGCCAGAAAGACAACAAAAAAAAAAACAAAAAAAGAAGTAAAACTTCTTATCTCTTCTGGGTCTGCCTGGAGATTTCGGGGTGTGGGGTATGTCGTAGACGCCGAAGAGCGTGGGGAGGGTGTGGGGGGTTGAAGTTGCAGCGAAAGTAAATTGCGTTTAGTCACTTCTATTGTTTGTCTTTGCCGAAAAGGAAAAGACTTGAGGAAGGAAGAAGAGACAGTTGTCTCTCAAAAAAGGTCGCAATTTTCTGTCTGCCTAAAAAGACGTGAAGTGAATCTATACAATGTGTTATTCTCTGTGCGAAATATTCCTAACTCTAATAAATCGTTTTAACTTAAAAAGTTTTCAGCCACTCGGACATAAATAAACTTCAAAAATTAGAAATTGTTATGTTAGATATATTAAACTTAGCATATTAAATGATTTTTTACTACTTTAAAAATGAGATTTTGCAACAACATAATCTTGCCGCTTCTAGTCTATGCACAGTCAATTAATTTACAGTTGATACACTGCTTAGTTTAAAACTTGTGATCATTTACAGTAGTCCAACTATATTACCTGTACGTTTAATCTTAAATGGATTGGAACACGTTCAGGGTGTTGTAATCAAAGGTTTGTGTCATGTTAAATGTACACTAATTCAATTACTGTACAATGAATGGAATGACCATTTTAGGAAAAAGAATACAAAATAATTTATATGACTATGCAACAACCAATATTTTGTTTTGGTCTAGATACAGAACATTTTTCAAATGATAATTAAAAAAAAAAAATAAAATAAAAAAATAATAACAATAATCTTATTATAATGGAGATTGTGTGTTTGTCTGTATGTAACCGAAACTATATTACTATAAAAGTCACAATTCCCTTTGTTATTTACACCACATTCTCCATGATTTTATTTTTTATTTTTTATTTAAATCTCAATTATTAGTAAAATTGTTTTATATCATTAAGACTGTTAACAATATCTACATACTAATAACATGCAATTGTATTTATATATAAACAAAATAGCGGTTCACAGTGTGAATGGGAAGGCTAATTTGCATATTGATCTTTAAAAATTTTAATAAATATATACTTAGTATTATTGATTTCTAAATGTTTGGTTTTATCTTATTGAATATGAGCAATAAATTTCGGGGATAAATCTTAGAAGAAATCCATTAACAAGAAGAAATAACTGTAAAATTATTCTTTACTTCCTATTTTAACTAAATAGTTAAATTAGGAAAATTTACCACTGAAAAACGGGAGTAATGGAAAATGAT
>CM042172.1:2447591-2545091 GCA_023376005.1 Doryteuthis pealeii
GTTGGAACTATTTTTTTTCCTCCCGAATGCTTTTATCGATTTCCGGAAACAAACTTCCGGTCTTAAAATTCAGTTAAAATCATCGTTTGCAGCCGAAACATTATTCCATTATCACAGTGGAAACGAATCCGCACGAATTTCTCCAGTAGAGAATTTTAATCGACCCTCTCCAACACAAGCTTCTTAAATATCTGCAGCGGTGAGGAGGGGATATGTAAAAAGTATAATAATCTTGATTTAACACTCTCTCACTCTTTATTTCCTTATTCTCATGATGTTCGATCGAAACATAATGGCGTTATCACTTGCGCGTGCTTTCTATTTTTCCCCTACTTTCTTTCTTATTATATTTTTCTGTGTAGCATGTCTTTTTTCTTCACTTTCTTTCTTTATAATTGTTAAGTTTTTATGGGCCATGCTTTGGCCTTAAAGCAGAAGAGCTTGTCCAGTGGAATTGGATCCCTGCTAAAGAGTCCTTCGATAATGAATCCTTTGGTTACTCTGGTAAAGAGTTCTCAGTTCCTGGTAAAGAGTCCTTCGATAATGAATCCTTTGGTTCTCAGTTCTCAGTTCCTGGTAAAGAGTCCTTCGATAATGAATCTTTGGTCACTCTGGTAAAGAGTTCTCAGTTCCTTCGATAATGAATTTTTGGTTACTCTGGTAAAGAGTTCTGGTAAAGAGTCCTTCGATAATGATCCTTTGGTCACTCTGGTAAAGAGTTCTTGGTAAATAGTCCTTCGATATGAATCTTTGGTTACTCTGGTAAGAGTTCTCAGTTCTTGGTAAAGAGTCCTTCGATAAGGAATCCTTTGGTTACTCTGGTAATCGTATAAATCCTTCCTGAGTATTGGTAAAGGTCCGGTAATCCTATGTCCGTCTTCAGTGAGCGCAATTGTAATTATGACCAGGTTGGGGGGGGGGGTAAATAGTGTGTCTTCCACGCAGTATGTTTAGTGATTGGCTACATGAGACAATCACGTGACCTTGGCTAGTCTATAAATACAGGTGGGTAATTAGAGCACATCTTATATCACAAAATATTCCAACAACAATAATAATAATAATAATAACGGAATGGTCCATTATTCAGATGAGGGGACGAAACTCGTAAGAAATAAGAATCCGGTGGATAAGCAACACCAGATAATCAGGATTTACGTTTTTGTATTTCATCATGAATTATTTTGGGCGATCTCATGTTTTTACCCACAGGGTGATGCGAGGTGCTAATTGTCATATTATGTAGGAACACGAGTATTATTATATAGACTTGAAAATAAAGGTCTGGTTCTGATTGTAGATATCCGTATGAAACGGATGGTAAGGTGTGATAGGTTAAGAAGCTAATAACCTGTTACAATCTTATGGGCCATCCTTTGGGCCTACAAGCAAGAGCGTTTCTAGTAATAAAGTAAGTAAAGTCGTCGGGGCGGCCTAATGTCGGTATCAGCCAATCACCGTAGTTAAGCAGCGATGAGCCTGTTCAATACCTTGATGGGTGACCATTTAAGTAACGGCAGGTACTGTACGAAACGGAATATCATAATGACTTTGAATTAAAAAAAAAAAGTATAAAGGTAAAAGATAAATGATGATGCGTCAAAAGTACCGAATAATAGGTGAAGTAAAACTAAAGTCCTCGGGGTGGTCTAAAGTCGGTATAAGCCAAATAGCGAGGGAGTCTATCCCCTTTTCAATAGCGCTAGACCAAGGAAATTATTTTAGCGTCTGAGGTGGGACGCCACACCTACTATCAGCTCCTTACTTTACCGCACAGATCCCTGTGCTACTCCTAAGCTGAGTTGGCGAGGGCCAGTATCAAACCAGAAACCTTGGGATTCCTAGCCGAACGCTATACCGGCCCTTCTAGTAATAATAGCAAAAAAAATATAAGAAAATTTTTTTTTTTAAAAAGAGAAAAAAAAAGGAAAAGAGGGAGATATATCTTATTATAATGGAGATTGTGTGTTTGTCTGTCTGTAACCGAAACTATATTACTACTCAAGTCACAATTCCCTTAGTTATTGACATCACATTCTCAATGATTTTATTTTTATTTAAACCTCAATGAATAATAAAATTGTTTTACATTATTAAGACTGTTGACCATATCTACATTCTAATAATACGCAATTGTATTTATATATAAAACAAAATAGTGGTTTACAATGTGAATGGGAAGGCTAATTTGCATATTGATATTTAAAATGTTATCTTAATAAATATATGCTTGGTATTATTGATTTCTAATTGTTTGATTTTATCTTAATGAATATGAGCAAAAATCTCTGGGATAAATCTTAAAAGAAATTCATTAAGAAGAAGAAATAACTGTAATATTATCCTTTACTTCCTATTTTAAGTAAAGAGTTAAATTAGGAAAATTTACCAATGAAAGACGGGAGTAATGGAAAATGATGGAAGAGTTAGTTTCAAAGCTGTTCTATTTTTCGATAATACCCCCTCTGTTCCAAGTCTTTTTATCTGCATTCTAATTTAGTTTTATTAGCCTTTCTAATTTAATATGATATTTTATTACATTAAAACTTAAATACTTGCACCCGGAGGGTGCATATATTTGCTAGTTATTATAATGGAGAGTGTGTGTTTTTCTGTCTGTAACCGAAATTATATTACTACTCAAGTGACAATTACCTTAGTAATTTACGACACATTCTCCATGATTATCATTTTATCTTAAACCTCAATTATTAATAAAATTGTTTTACATTATTAATACTGTTGACCATATCTACATACTAATAACATGCAATTGTATTTATATATACAACAAAATAGCGGATTACAGTGTGAACGGAAAGGCTAATTTGCATATTGATCTTAAAAATTTGATTTTAATAAATATGTGCTAAGTATTATTGATTTTTAATTGTTTGGTTTTATCTTAATGAATACGAGCAAAATTCTTGGGGATAAATCTTAAAAGAAATCCATTAACAAGAAGAAATAACTGTCATTTTATTCTTTACTTCCTATTTTAACTAAATAGTTAAATTGGAAAAAAATTAGCAATGAAAGACGGAAGTGATGGACGAGTAAGTTTCAGTTGTTCTATGTTTCAAATCTTTTTATCTGCATTCTTATTTAGTTTAATTAGCCTTTCTAATTTGATATAATATTTTATGACATTAAAACTTCAATACTTGCACCTGGAGGGTGCATATATTTGCTAGTTACTAATAATGATAAAATTAACAATAATGATAATTTTGGTAAGGCTAATAAAAAAAAGGAATTAAAATAAAACAAAAGAAATAAAGGAACTAATGTGATTTAATATTTCTTAATGAAACAGCCAACCTGAGACCAAAATAAGGGGTGTGTTGCAATATTTTGGTATATATATATTTACCAACCCCTCCGCACGAGCAGGATGCGACACAAGGTCAATTTCTTAAGCGGAATTTAACAGGTTTTGAATTCAGAGTTTTCCTTCTAGACTGGTTACCTAGCAATGGTTAAAGAGCCCAGTCTGTCCTGCTATTTACCCTGGAGGGATAATTAGATTCATACCTTTCCCAAGGGTATTAGCGCCATGTGAAATCTAAACAGCTTCGTCCAGGAATTGAACTCGGGTTGTCGAGTCCATTTCCTACGACTCTAACCATTTGACCACGTGCCTCCATGATATTTTGGCATATAACCTGTGCTCCAATTCCCCGCCAATTTAACCTTGGGATTTTGACAGCCCGACCCTGGGATAAGCGTCAATTATTATTTACTTAATATGAATACACCTCCCCGTCGATTTTCTAAAGTTCACTTTAAACTTGTTTTATTGCTTTTACCCAAAGTTTCCTCGTGTGATTTTGTCCCATTATCACGGTGGAAACGAATCTGCACAAATTACTCCAATAGTAGATTTTAATTTACCGTCTCCAAGACAAACTTCTTAAACATCCACAGCGGTGAGGGGGAAAGCTTTGATAGACGACCTATGCTTTCTTTGAAGGACATGGTTCAATGATTAAAGCGTCGGAATAAAGACCGCGGGAAAGAAGCCTTTGATATCACCAACATCGAAATCTCCCTTGAAACCATAGAGAATTGAATTTCAAAGGCACCGATAGATTCCTTTTATTGTCACACTAGCAGGACCTGTGGATATACCACAGTATGATAAATTTATTATTACATGTGTCTACTTAAGAGCTATTGTTACATAGTTCAATATGTATATTAATATTGATTTAAATCTCTCTCACTCATTTCTTTCTTTCTTTTCATCTTTTCATTATGTTCGATTGAAACAGATTAGCGTTATCGCTTCTGCACGTTCACCCCTTCTCTCTATCTTTCCCCTAATCCGTTCCTTTCTTTCTTATCATATTTTTCTGTGTAGCGTGTCCTTTTCGCCCCTTTCTTTCTGTATGATAATTACAACGGAATTGTCCATTATTTAATTGTGGGGAAGTCACTAATAAGAAATAAGAATTCGGCGGATAAGCAACACAAACTAATCAGAATTTACATTTTTGCATTTCATCTTGGACGATTTGAGCGGTCTCATTTTTAACCAGAGGGTGTTGCAAGATAATAGCAATCGAAAGAATAATGAACAGGCATATATATATATATATATATATATATATATATATATATATATATATATTTACCAACCCCTCCGCACGAGCAGGATGCGACACAAGGTCAATTTCTTAAGCGGGGTTTAACAGGTTTGAATTAAGAGTTTTCCTTTTTCATAGACTGGTTACCTAGCCAAGATTAAAAAGACTAGTCGGTCCTACTATTTACCCATAGCTGGAAGGAGAGTTTGACTTCGCGCAAATGTCCTTGAAAAAGACATAAATCCATCTGTTCTCTCTCCGTCTCTGTATTTACCAAAGCCTCTACACAAGCAGGATGTGACACAAGGTCAATTTCTTAAGCGATGTTTAACAGGTTTCAATTCAGAATTGAATTTTCCTTCTCCTAGACTAGTTACCTGGCCAAGATTAAAGACCCCATTCTGTCCTACTATTTACCCAGAGCTGGAGGGAGAGTAGTCGGATGCATACCTTTCCCAAGAGTATTACCGCTGTGTGAAGTGTAACTTTTATTGTCATAAATCGGTGAATATTTACGAAGCCAAGTGAGACCGACTGTTGATAAATCATTTACCTACAGCCTTGTGCAAATTAATTGATATTCCGTAAATTAAAAAGCATCCAGAACAGGAACCTCACCACCAGACTCAGATTTGTGTCACACCCCTGACGTCTTTATGGTAAAGGCTAATGGAAAGACCCAATCCTTGTTGTCATGTATGTGCTAGAAGGCTGTGGCTGAGGGTCGTAATGTCCTTAGTATGACGTTAAACTATATGATGGTGAAGTCCCAATTTTGGAGCTCTGATGCATGTGGAGTACCCTTCATCACCATTATTCCCAGGTCTACCCGGAGTGGTAGTACCTGTCAGGGTCCCATCTATGGGTTAAATAGAAAAAATTAGTTTAAAATATGTTTAAAAAACTGTGGTTTAAAAATAATTGAGTACCCATCAAGACAAAACGTCTTCTGCATAAAATAACCCAACAGTGGTTGACATGCCGTAAAACCCAACGAACCAACCTAACTTTACTGATCTGTAAAGACTGGTGTTGTTAGTGTGACTCTTGTTAGTTCGACAAGAAACACCTAAAGAAGGCTTAACATTTTTTCATACTTTAGTGCCAGTAGCATTTGACACTGTATCCTTGTGTGTGTTTTTCTGAGCAAACACAAATATACAGTGTCAAATGCTACTGGCACTCAAGTATGAAAAAAAAAAGGTACAGAAAATGGTCTTACTCATGCACAAGATATGTCCTCACTAAAAGGGGCTATATAACACTTTGCTGATTTGTAAAGACTGGTGTTTTCAGTGTGACTAAAAGTATTTATTTCCTTAGTATTGTTTAGTCTTGTACATAAGTTTCATATTGCTTACTAAGTGGTCACTAATTCTAGAAATAAACAGACTTATCACTTCTTAATTGCGGTAATTTGAAGAAACCAATGCTTTTAGTGTGATTTGATTTAGATAGCATAATAGTTACTAATCTGATGAAAATAAGATTGAAATGTTCTATATCAGAAGAAAATACAATATATATCAACATTGAAAATCTCATCAAATTCGGTTAATTCCCTGATTTTTGGTATGTTTTCATTCGTCGATGGTGGAATTTAGGTCCGTTAAGTTCGATTTAACCCAAACAACAAACACACACACACATACACACACAACACACACACACACACACACATATATATATATATATATATATATATATATATATATTATGCATGCACTTGTATAGGGCTTTCTTAATTTTATACTTACATTTTTAAACATATACACACGCATGTTCACAAATAATCTTTTTTCCAACCTTTCCAGTTTGCATGTACACACACTGGTGGTTTTAGTGTGAGTAAAAGTATTTTCTTGTTTAGTATTATTTAGTCTTGTACTTCATATTGCTTACTAAGTGGTCACTAATTCCAGAAATAAACATCACTTCTTAATTGCGGTAATTTGAAGAAACCAATGCTTTTAGTGTGATTTGATTTAGATAACATAATAGTTACTAATCTGTTATATCCAATCTATGAGGAGTAATTTTTACTGAAAACAAATTAATAAAGGAATAGCAGTACTTGTGGATATACCACAGTATGATAAATTAATCATTACAACGTTTGATATGTTTATTTTAGAGCTTTTGCTAAATAGTACAATATATAAAAACTATAATCTAGATGTAACATAGCTGAACCCTTATCATTTCTTATTAATACCACAATGGTTCCATTATTTTTTTTACCAGAATCCAATTAGCCAGTCCTGTTCCTGAATATGTACCTAACAAGTGTGTAAAGTTTCATCATGATCAGATTACTGGTGTTGGAGCCAACTGGTCATACGCATTCTAATGCGTTTCCACTGTTGAACCAATATAATTTCTTTTTATAATTTCTTGCTCACCATAAATATACAGCGGGTACGGCCTTCCCTCCAGCCTGACACATTAATTCTTTCGCTATTTTGGCAATATAAATTCTAAGAAAATAGTAAGAAAACCCCGTTTTCAGTAAAAATTCCTTCTCAACCCAATTCCCGAATTCTTCCCTTCGCAGTCGCAGAAAAATCAGCCATGATCTGAAAATGTCCCTAGAGTGGAACGGCCACTTAAAATCTTCGCCAGTTTCAAGTATAATGGATCCGGTGTAGGGTGTATGTGGTTGCGAGGGGAAGGGGCGGCCTGTTGCATTTCAACAATGGACAAATAGAATGAGGAGAGGCTAGTTATGGTTTGCGCTGGGGTCTTTCGAGGCGGAAACTTGTGGCTTGAGTGGTTGAAACACAGAACAGCTCAGGCAACAAAGAACTGTTGGAGAACAAAGACTTAGCGGACATAAAAGAGATTGGAAATGATTTTATTCTGCAATAAAATAACCACAGCATTCATCTTGCCAAAATAATGAAAGAATGAATGTGTCAGGATGAAATAATTACAGTAGAGTGGCCTGCAGGGAACTTGGATTTAAATTTAATAGACAATATACGGGGAGAGGGAAGCACCTGCAGTTCATGTTTATGGCGGGCAAGAAATAATAAGAAATAATAAGGGTTCAGCTTTCGGAACGCATTGGAATGCCAACATAAGATAACTGGAAGCGCGAAAAGAACTGTGTATAACCGGTTGGCGTCTATATCAGTAATCCGATCATGACGAAACTTTAAAAAACATTTATGTCTTTGAATTTTTAGATGAGGCTTGATAATTTGCAATATTTGGATTATTCGGATTGTCATCATTATAATGATAACGATAAAGATGAAGACAATAGTCCGAATAATCCAAATAATGCTAATCTAAAAAAACTTTGTTGGAATATTTGTGGATATATTTATATATTTACCAACCCCTCCGCACGAGCAGGAGGCGACACAAGGTCAATTTATTAAGCGGAGTTCAACAGGTTTGAATTCAGAGTTTTCCTTTTCCTAGACTGGTTGCCTAACCAAGGTTAAAGAGCCCAGTCTTCCCTGCTATTTACCCATAGCTGGAGGGAGAGTAGGATTCATACCTTTCCCAAGGATATTAGCGCTAAGTGAAATGCAATTACCCCGTCCAGGATTTGAACTCGGGGCGACGAGTCCATTTCCCATGACTTTAACCATTACACCACGCGCTTCCTTTTTTGTGGATATAAGGTGTGCTCTAATTCCCCACCTGGATTTATAGATTAGCCTAAGTCACGTGGTCTATTACTTCGCCAATCACCAGCCATGCGTGGCTGATTCACTACTTAAACACTGATACTTGCCACAGTTCACTTGCAATCATTGAGGAGGAACTTACGACCATTGACGAAGGAACTGAGGACTCTTTACCAGAAGAACCAAAGGATTCATTATCGGAGGATTACCACGGATCCAATTCCACTGGAAAAGCGCTTTTGTTTGCAGGCCAAGAATGATGGTCCATAAAAACTTAACAATCTTAAGCTACTATTCAGGAACAGGACTGGCTATTTGGATTTAGATAGAACCCAATAATGGAACCACTGGGGAATTCCTTACAATGAAGGAGGAAAGAGATGTATTATTAACAGAAGAGTAGTAGTAGTAGTGAATGCAAATGATTTTATTGTGCAATAAGATAACCACAGCCTTTATGTTGCCAAAATAGTGAAGGGCTTAAATGTGTCAGGCTGAAATAATAAAGACAGAGTTATCTGCAGGGAACCTGGGTTTAAATTCAATAGAGAATATTTGAGGGGGGGATAACTATCCGCAGTGCATGTTTATGGCGGGCAAGAAATGATAAAAAGAAATTATATGGGTTCAGCTATGGAAAAGCATTAGAATGCTTATAACCTGTTGACTCCAACACCAGTAATCCGATCATGATGAAACTTTACCATACAGGTTAGATAAATATTCAGGAGCAGGACTGGCTAATTGGATTCTGATAAAAATAAAGTAATGGAACCACTGGGGAAATAAGAAGAAAGGTAGGGGTTTAGCTATGAGTTACACCAAGATTATAGTTTTTAAATATTGAACTATTTGGCAATAGCTCTTAAGTAAACATATTAAACGTCGTAATAATTAATTCATCATACTGTGGTATATTTGCAGGACCTGATATTCCCTTATTAATTTATTTTTAATTAGTTTTTATATCATAAAAATGTATACCATTTTATATTTTCATTTAGTTATTCTTAGAACTACAGTTATACTACTAAAATATTGCAAAACTTTTGACTCATACTAGTATAACATATTTTGTTTTTTGTTTGTTTGTTTGTTTTTTGTTTATGTTTGTTTTTGTTGTTTATTTTCATTTTGGATTAAGAAAATGAAACCGCCTTTATCGTCCAAGATGAAATACAAAATTGTAAATTCTGATTAGCTGATGTTGCTTATCCACCGACTTCTTATTTCCTATGAGTGTTGTCACCTCAGCTGAATAATGTACCATTCCGTTTTTATTATAAAGAAAGAAAGGGTAGAAAAGGAGAGGCTACACCGAAAAATATTGTTTTTCTCTTATAGAATAAACAGTAACAACACGTACATATCAAACGTAATAATTAGATTATCATACTGTGGTACATCCACAGGTCCCGCTAGCTCTTTATTAAGTTGTTTTATTTTCATTACAATTGATTTTTATATCATTAATTTATTGTTGTGGGGGTTATTAAGGGTCACAAATAAGGACAAACGACTGGTGAAAGTTGATACAAGTGTATTGAACAAAGAAAGTAGAATTTACAGAAGGAAAGTGAAGTTACGTCCGACAATACAGTCTAGAACTGAATCGTGTCGCTTGTTCTTCAAGCTACAATTGTCTTTGCTACTTATAGTAGTAGTAGGATTATTCCATTATGTAAATAGGTTATATCACCTATAACACCCCCCTCCTAAGATTTCACTCCACAAAGTCTTAATATCTTATCCTCGTCGCCAGTTGTTGTGGGGGTTATTAAGGGTCACAAATAAAGACAAACAACTGGTGAAAGTTGACACAAGTGTATTGAACATAGAAAGTAGAATTTACAGAAGGAAAGTGAATTTACGTTTGACAATACAGTCAAGAACTGAATCGTGTCGCTTGTTCTTCAAGCTACAATTGTCTTTGCTTCTTATAGTAGTAGTAGGATTATTCCATTATGTAGATAGGGGATATCACCTTTAACACCCCCTCCTAAGATTTCACTCCAAAGGAGTCTTAATATCTTATCCTCGTCACCAGTTGTTGTGGGGTTATTAAGGGTCACAAATAAAGACAAACAACTGGTGAAAGTTGACACAAGTGTATTGAACATAGAAAGTAGAATTTACAGAAGGAAAGTGAATTTACGTTTGACAATACAGTCAAGAACTGAATCGTGTCGCTTGTTCTTCAAGCTACAATTGTCTTTGCTTCTTATAGTAGTAGTAGGATTATTCCTTATGTAGATGGGGATATCACCTTTAACACCCCCTCCTAAGATTTCACTCCAAAGGAGTCTTAATATCTTATCCTCGTCGCCAGTTGTTGTGGGGGTTATTAAGGGTCACAAATAAAGACAAACAACTGGTGAAAGTTGACACAAGTGTATTGAACATAGAAAGTAGAATTTACAGAAGGAAAGTGAATTTACGTTTGACAATACAGTCAAGAACTGAATCGTGTCGCTTGTTCTTCAAGCTACAATTGTCTTTGCTTCTTATAGAGTAGTAGTAGATTATTCCATTATGTAGATAGGGGATATCACCTTTAACACCCCCTCCTAAGATTTCACTCCAAAGGAGTCTTAATATCTTATCCTCGTCACCAGTTGTTGTTGGGTTATTAAGGGTCACAAATAAAGACAAAACAACTGGTGAAAGTTGACACAAGTGTATTGAACATAGAAAGTAGAATTTACAGAAGGAAAGTGAATTTACGTTTGACAATACAGTCAAGAACTGAATCGTGTCGCTTGTTCTTCAAGCTACAATTGTCTTTGCTTCTTATAGTAGTAGTAGGATTATTCCATTATGTAGATAGGGGATATCACCTTTAACACCCCCTCCTAAGATTTCACTCCAAAGGAGTCTTAATATCTTATCCTCGTCGCCAGTTGTTGTGGGGGTTATTAAGGGTCACAAATAAGACAAAACAACTGGTGAAAGTTGACACAAGTGTATTGAACATAGAAAGTAGAATTTACAGAAGGAAAGTGAATTTACGTTTGACAATACAGTCAGAACTGAATCGTGTCGCTTGTTCTTCAAGCTACAATTATCCTTATAGTAGTAGTAGGATTATTCCAATGTAGATAGGGGATATCACCTTTAACACCCCCTCCTAAGATTTCACTCCAAAGGAGTCTTAATATCTTATCCTCGTCGCCAGTTGTTGTGGGGGTTATTAAGGGTCACAAATAAAGACAAACAACTGGTGAAAGTTGACACAAGTGTATTGAACAAAGAAAGTAGAATCTACAGAAGGAAAGTGAAGTTACGTCCAACAATACAGTCAAGAACTGAATCGTGTCGCTTGTTCTTCAAGCTACAATTGTTTTTGCTACTTATAGTTGTAGTACGATCATTCCATTATGTAAATAGGTTATAACACCTATAACATTTATAAAACTTTATTTTATTTTAGCTTTTCTTAGAAGTGCAGTAGTACTACTAAAATATTGCAAAACTTTTGACTCATCTTAGTAATACATTTTTTTTATTTTTCGATGAAGAAAATGTACTTTCTCTTATTAAATAAACAGTAACAACACGTACATTTGTACCTATGATACCTCATCCAGCTATAAAGGTCGAAACAATTTATTCTTGAATGAAAAAAAAAACCATTTCTTTTCGCGACATCTTACGCTGAAGGAACATTGTCTTATGAGCCATCATGGTGCGATGCAGGTGTTAATCGTATTACGAAAGAAATTCATCAACCTTAATCCCTGACAATCTAATAACATATTCCTGGTGATGGGAACTTTCCATATTGACGAAAGTTGTTCTGACCTCACTTGGGAAATTCTCGGAAGAGAGAAGAGCAGAAAAAAAAGCCTATCTGTGTCGACATATTTGGGCATATTCGAGAGGCTGGATTCTTTTATTATATTAACCGTGTGTGTTCGTGTTGATGACTTTTCGGAAGCAATTATAGCAGCCCCAGATATCGATATTTTTCTTTCTTTCTTTAGATCATTATCGATTATGGATGGTTGAGGCTGTTGAGATGTGGATGCTGCGTAACCAAGGTTTGTCCACACGAGCTGTAATTCTTCATGAATTTATAAAAGTAATGGTATCAAGCATTATTGGTGTTTCCAGCAGTTCAGGCTCTTAGTGGATACGATAACACTAGCAAAGTCACAAACAGTGAAAAACAAAGCATAAAAAGCTTTTTCAACTATTTCATTCCTAAACAGAATTATACTATGTCTCTTCTAGGGGATCTATTAGGGGATCATACTCTGTCTCTACTAGGGGACTATACTAGGGAATTATACTCTATCTCTTATGGGTTGAGGAGGTGGAAGTTAAAAATTAAATGTCGGAGAGTTTGAACCATGAATCATGAAATCATCAAATTTATTAAAGGAGTAAAAAAATAAAACAATTTGAAATCGAAACTAAGTTCTATTAACTTTGAATATCTATTAAAATAAAACAAACTATATATAGATATATAATACCAGTCATGTATTTATTAAAACTTGTTTTAAAAAACAATGAGGACTGTCTAATGTTGCATGCTCAAATTTTGAGTGTATTTATTCTATGTTATGACAATTTCGGGTATAGTGACGTAAGCAGTGACGTAGTTTTTGTTACAGACAAAAACCGGAAGTGAATCTCCATTATTAACAGATTGTGTAATGTGGGGAAAATAGACCATTGTCTTCTTCAACGATGGTAGCGGCGAGGCACTCGTGTCATTAGCGTTGGTTGGGTTTTACGGCATGTCAACCCTTGTTGGGTCATTTCATTACGAAAATATTTTGTTTTATTCATTTATTGGGCCCTCATTCTTTAAATTCAAATTTTTCAACAAATTTTAACCATTTCTCTGAATGTTTGAGATGAGGCTTGATGATTAATATTATCTGCGTTATTCGGACTATTGTCCTCATCTTCATTTTTATCTGTACAACGTTTCGGCCGATATGCCCTCCGAGTCCGAAAAGAAGGTTCCCGAGTCCGAGAAGGTTCCCGAGTCCGACAAGAAATACCTGAAGAAGGCTGGAGGGCATATCGGCCTAAACGTTGTACAGATAACAATGAAGATGGGGACAATAGTCTGAATAACGCAGATAATACATTTTAACCAATGCTTACGGATGGAATCTTTGTGTCTGAGCCATCCATGAAATGCAACCCTCCACTTTGGCCCTTACTTAGGCTAGACGGGCGGTGAGAGTGACCCTTCCGATTAATTAGCTGGTCACGTCAAGCCCTAGCACCTATATGATTGTCCTGATCCTATTTCTCTTATGGCAAGCTCCCAATCTTCTCTATCATATATGTGCTAGAAGGCGGTGACTGAGGGTTTTAATGCCCTGGTTATGACGTTAAATTCTAACTGGTGGTGAAGTTCCAATTCTAGAGCTCTGGGGAATGTGGAATACCCCTTCATTATCCACTGGTCCACTGTGACCCGGAGTGGTATTACCTGTTTGGGTCCAATATATGGGTAAAAACATAAAATATCAGTACAAGAAATGTGTTTAAAAATATCACTATCCATCAAGAATGAATAAAACAAAATTCCACCATTTCATTAAATTCGGTTAATTCCCACATTTTGGGGGAATTTTTTCTTCTTCTTTCGGCGGGGTGACATACGATGGTGGAATTTAGGTGGAATTTAAATATTTCAACTGTTTTGGTTGATATTAAAAAAATGTGGTTAAATCGAACTTAACGGACCATCGTATGTCACACCGCCGAAAGAAGAAAAAAAAGTCCCCCAAAATGTGGGAATTAACCGAATTTAATGAAATTTTCAGTGTTGATATATTAATGAATAAAAGATATAATGCACCAGTTATTTTATTTAAAAACTTTTACATTTTTTTCAGCTCAGTTAACATTGAAACACGTATCTTTGAGGTGTAACACAGATTCTCAAAGATACGTGGTTCAAAGTTAACTGACCTGAAAAAATGTAAATGCTTTTAAATAAAATAATTGGTGCATTATATCTTTTATTCATTAATATATCAACACTGAAAATTTCATTAAATTCAGTTAATTCCCACATTTTTGGTTTTTTTTTTTTTTCGTCGGGGTGGCATACGATGGTGGAATTTGACACAAGAAGGACGTTTATATTGTTAGTCATTGTTTTGTTCTTTGATAAACTGTAAGAATTAAACTAAGTTTTAATTCATTTATTTGTTGTTGTTAGTCTTAGAATAAATGCTATTCTAACACAATACGACTTTGTGTCTCATGTCTCGTAAGATTCTGGATAAATACCAATATTATATCACAAACTTGACACAAGAAACTCAAAGGAGAGAAAGAGAAAAATTATATCCGTTACATTCACATTATAAGTGTTCGATTTTTATAGCATTCGATTGTTTGTCTTTCTTAGATGATGTCCATTAATGTAAATGTAATGCCATAAGCTTTGATATACATTCACTCAAACAGAAATGTCCATTTAGATGCATTTTGGTTGAAACTGGATCGTATGAGAAATATTTGACTATGATTTTGTTTTCTCTCCGTTTAGTCACTAAAGCCGGGAATCACGAAGAAATGTGCGGACTGGCTTCTTCGTTCTTTTAGGAACAGGACCATTTCCATATCTTTGATTCGTTCCTCGTTCTCGCAAACGTTTGTCTCCTGGCACCCCAGCCACTAAAATAGAATGAATCACCAAATCCGCAATATATATATATATATATATATATATATATATATATATATATAAATCATAAAGGTACACGGTAATAACCTACTCGAGTTTCACCATAAGGATCTTCAGGGTTAAATCCACTGGATTAATCAAGATATTGATTAATTGCAGTCGATTTCACGTGTGTATCGACTGTAATTAATCAATATCTTGATTAATCCAGTGGATTTAACCCTGAAGATCCTTATGGTGAAACTCAAGTAGGTTATTACCGTGTACCTTTGTGATAATAAATTCGCTCTACTAACACATTGAGCACTTTATATTTGTTATATTGCTGTCTTATCATTGTGAAACTTGAATCAATCAACCATTGTGACCATTTTCACCGGTAAGTCACCTTTTTCATATATATATATATATATATATATATATATATTGGCAGCATTTTTTCCTTTATACGTTTTTGGTTGAACGCAATAGACATTTCATGTTTGAGGAGTTTCTTTTCAATCTTTTCCTATTCTCTAGTCAGCAGTATATATCTGGGTGGAGTTGGGTAATTAATCCACTGAAGGTTCTATCTCGAGTACTTTCGGTACTACTTAGTGCAATCGTCAGGTGCAGTGTACCGAGATATTTTCTTTGTTCTTTTTAAACAAACCGAGTAGCGGTAGGAGTAAGTAGGAGGAACTCACAAGATTATATATATATATATATATATATGTGTGTGTGTGTGTGTGTGTTAGGAGTACCTGATATTCTTTTCATTTAAACACTTACATTTTTTGTATATCTTCTTTTTTTGCTCACGGTTATATGATATCAGTTATCGAATACAAATATTTTTAAACATACACAAACACATACATATTCTATAGATATAAGGTAATCCAAATGACTGGTAAGTAAGGGATGATTCTATTTGGGATCATTGAAATCTCACTGTACAACCATACTGTATGCTCTTGTAGGGCAAACATATACTCATACAAGGATTTTTAGAAATTCCTAAAAAGAGCTCAATATATAATAATAAAAAAATTAGATTATATACAGAGCAATATTTAACTTTCATATATATATATAGAGAGAGAGATAGATAGATAGATATAGATAGATAATATGGGTGCTATATTTATAAGTAAGTAAAGTAAAGTCGTCGGGGCGGCCTAAAGTCGGTATCAGCCAGTCAGCGAGGAAGTCTATCCCCTTTTCAATAGCGCTAGACCAAGGAGATTGTTTTGGCATCTGAGGTGGAGCGCCACACCTACCATCAACTCCTTACTTTACCGCACAGCTGAGTAGCACAGGAATCTGAGTTGGCGAGGACCGGCGTCGAACTAGGAACCTTGTGGTTTCTAGCCGAGCGCTCTACCGACTGAGCTAACCCGACCCCTTTAAAGTGCTAAATATCATGGATAGGGCATTTATATCTAAGTTAAGGTAGTGTGGACATGGAGTTAATGGCGCCCGGTTACTGACATCCGGCTAGACTTCATCCTGCAACACATAGTACCTGATCAATCAAGATCTTCACTCTCCTCAAAACTACAGCATATATAGCTCAACAACAGAATCCTTCTTTCACTAGGTCTGAAGATCGTATCGGCAAGAAACTGTCAGTAACCAGGCGCCGTTGACTCCATGTCTATTTTTATATGAGCGTATATGAAGTGACAATGACATCAGCCAGCTCTGGTAAAGGCCCAGGTGATTTCAAATAAAGATTCTACTCTACTAGGAACAAGAAAAAGAGGGCCGCTACAACCTTCGCAACCCGGGAATGGAAGTGTAAAGACCAAGGAACCCCATATAATACAGTGGAAGATTTTAGACCAGCCCAGACCATATATCAATGGATCCACGAGGCGTGTGGTTTAATGGTTAAAGTCGTAGGAAATAGACTCGTCGACCCGAGTTCAATTCCTGGTCGAAGCTGTTTGAATTTCACATAGCGCTAATACCCTTGGGAAAGGTATGAATCTAATTCTCCCTTCAGCTATGGGTAAATAGCAGGGCAGGCTAGACATTTTAACAATGGCTAGGTAATCAGTCTAGGAGAAGAAAAACTCTGAATTCAATCCTATTAAACTCCGCTTAAGAAATTGGCCTTGTGTTGCCTCCTACTCGTGCGGAGGGATTGGTAAATGTTAAACAGAAAAATTCAGGATTCTACAAGAACTAGCTTCATCGTGCAAACATCTAAATTCTACATCTTATGATTACTTCCCTTTTCGGAGAACTCTTCTGTAACTACTAAACCTTTTCAAGTCACGATACGTGTCTCAATTATTTTAAGCAGATGTGAGACTACCTGTTCTGCCCTCTGCACCTTCGATGCACGATGTCCACAACCCCAAACGTTGTAACACTCTGCGCTGGCCGTATTTGAAGGCATGAGTTAGAAACAAGCTCACAAGGATAAAAACAAACAAACAACTACAAGTGTTTGTAAACAAGACGCGGATGGAAGAAGGGTGTGTGTGATACTTCGCTGTCTATCCAACTGGCTGCTACTGGCTATCTCTACCGGCGACCTTAACACCCCAACGGTCCGGGTTCTAACTCGCTTAGTGCTCGAGTTTAGCTGTATTTATGTCAAATTCCCCTTCCCCAACCATCTTCTCTGGACCACACAGATGGCCAGCACTTAAATCGAATCGCAGACTTCTAGTCGTCATTAACCCTTAAAATTAAAGTAATTAATATTTTTTCAGACACTACGTCTTCAATACGTCGACCATTAATTTTTTCAAAAGAGATTTTCTCATAAAAAAATCCCTTTTGCTTTTAATACCTGGGTGCCTAAGATATTATCACTTAGTGGCCTAACTTCATGGTGGTAGTACAAGTCTCTTAAACTTTACGGCCTAATCTTTGGATACGTAAAAAGTTCAACCACCCACCCCTTTTACTTATGCCTGGCTTTAACCTATTCTCTTTCTTATTCATTTATTTATTTATTTATTCTGACCATGTTCGTCTTCAATCATAGTATCACACAGAATAAAACTTTCTTAAGTCTTTCGTTGTTATCTCTTGTCATTACAGTATATATGTATATATAGAATGTGTAAAGATTTTTTCAGCAACATCAGTTAGTTTTTGAATCGATCAAAAGACTCACTTTGAAAAAATCATTTTTAAAAACTTTTCTTTTAACGGTAGACAATCGAAAATCCCAATGTAAGTGCAAAAACATGCACGGTTTCTCAATATTGTATCGATACATTATCTTATGTCTTTTCAACATTGCTAGTTGTAATAAGGAATTAAGAGTTACCTCCCTATTTACGATTTGAAGTTGAGGTGGGAATGGAGAAAATTAATTTTGAGTGACATTCGGCATCCCATATCCTCATAAGTCTTTAGCAACTTCTCAATACAGGCTTGGTAATTTGGTACGCGTGTGTTACTAAGGAAGCTACTACAGACTGACTTAAATGCTTCCCATGCTCTCAGTTCATTTCGGAGAACTCTTTAGTCACTACTAACCTATTCAAAGTCACGATACATGTAACAATTACACTGGTTTACAAAAAATATTTTTTATCTGAGGCAAGAATATGAATAGGTGTTTTTTTTTTACTAATTTGGGTGTGCTGAATTCAAATTTATAAACAGTTTTGCTCTATCACCTCTAGTTTTCTGTATTTTAAATAGTCTCATTTAGTATATACAAAGTATATACGTGCTTATTTCAACAGTTGAAACCGCTTATTACAGATAAAACAGGATAGATAAAGAACATTGATGGAATAAATATACTTGGATGACACAATGTACACAATTCATAGTACCGCAGACAGTTAGAAATGTGTTTTCTTAGATGATCTGCTGTATTTTGCCTCTGGGATGTCACGCAAGAGCATCCAGCAGAAGTCTCCCATCATGCCGGGGTTCCACTTGCCTTGGTAGTTGCTCTCCATCTTCGTAATGTCTTGGTGGGATCTTTCTCTGTGCTCATCAATCACTGCTCCAAGGTTTGGAGGGAAGAAGTTCAGGGAATGGAGAAAATTAATTTTGAGTGACATTCGGCATCGAATATCCTCACAAGTCTTTAGCAACTTCTAAATACAGGCTTGGTAATTTGGTACGCGTGTGTTACCAAGGAAGCCACTACAGACTGACTTAAATGCTTCCCATACTCTCAGTTCCTTTAAGGTAAGAAGCTCCTCAAAATCAGTATCCTTCAGCACTTCTCGGATCTGAGGTCCGACAAAGATGCCCTCTTTGAGCTTAGCAGCACTGAGACCTGGGAACACAGTACACAAGTGTTGGAAGGCAGTACCATTTTTGTCCATGGCCTTCACGAAATTCTTCATCAAACCAAGCTAGATGTGAAGAGGAGGAAGAAGCACCTTATTCATGTCAACCAGAGGATTCTCCTTGATGCTGTGTTCGCTGTTGATTGAGACGTGTTGGCTACGCTTAACTGCCAAAATCCGTCTTGAGATATATATATATTATATATATATATATATATATATATATATATATATATATATATATATATGTGTGTGTAATGCTATCACTTGCATTTATTGCATAATAACTAAAAAAGAAGACATAAGTCACACAATATTAGAAATTAACCCTGAATGCATATACGCCTTTATGTACAGTATGTGTACAAAACGTACAGTATGCATATCTAAAAAAAACTAGAGGTGATGAGTAAAAACGAATTTCAAATCTGAATTCAGCACCCCCAAATTAGGTTAAAACAGCTATTTTTGTGCTTGCCTCAATTTCTTTGTAAAGAAATGAATTGGAACTGATTTTACTACATAAATGCATTGGAAGTGATTTTACTACATAAATGCATTGGAAGTAACCTCACCATCAAATCTGAATTCAGCTGCACCCCCAAATTAGGTTAAAACAGCTATTTTTGTGCTTGCCTCAATTTCTTTGTAAACCAGTGTTATTAAACAAGCAATGTCCATAAATGAATTGGAAGTGATTTTACTACATACATGCATTGGAAGTGATTTTACTACATAAATGCATTGGAAGTAACCTCACCATCAAATCTGAATTCAGCTGCACCCCCAAATTCGGTTAAAACAGCTATTTTTGTGCTTGCCTCAATTTCTTTGTAAACCAGTGTTATTAAACAAGCAATGTCCAGAAATGCACTGGAACTGATTTACTACATAATGCATTGGAAGTGATTTTACTACATAAATGCATTGGAAGTAACCTCACCATCAAACCTGAATTCAGCACCCCCAAATTCGTTAAAACAGCTATTTTTGTGCTTGCCTCAATTTCTTTGTAAACCAGTGTTATTAAACAAGCAATGTCCATAAATGAATTGGAAGTGATTTTACTACATACATGCATTGGAAGTGATTTTACTACATAAATGCATTGGAAGTGATTTACTACATAAATGCATTGGAAGTAATGTTACTACATAAATGCATTGGATGCATTGGAAGTGATTTTACTATATAAATGCATTGGAAGTAATTTACTACATAAATGCATTGGAAGTAATTTTACTACATAAATGCATTGGAAGTGATTTTACTACATAAATGCATTGGAAGATTTTACTACATAAATGCATTGGAAGTGATTTTACTACATAAATGCATTGGAAGTAATTTTACTACATGAATGCATTGGAACTGATTTCACTACATAAATGCATTGGAACTGATTTTACTACATAAATGCATTGGAAGTGATTTTACTAGATAAATGCATTGGAAGTAACCTCACCATCAAATCTGAATTCAGCTGCACCCCCAAATTCGGTTAAAATAGCTATTTTTGTGCTTGTCTCAATTTCTTTGTAAACCAGTGTTATTCTAAGCAGAATAAAGCTTTCTTAAGTCATTCGTTGATATCTTTTGTCATTACAGACACTCAGGTTATTTTTCTAAACCTAAGTCAGTCTGACCCGAGGGAATAAGTATGGATTACATAAAGATTACTGAATTATCTTCGGCGGTAATGTTCTGCGACAGGGAGATCACTAACTGCACGTCCACGCTGAGATGTAGATCTTTATTGATCTATACGGACACGGACGATTCGCCTTACCGGTGAGATTGTCTGGGTACCTCTTCCTGGCATCTCTCAGAGCAAGGTGAATTAACTAGCATATCATATAGCCTCTCCAAATAACATGCGACAAGTTGTTGAGTTACTATCAAATTGGTTCTTATTTAGTTTAATGGCACATCAGTCTTTGTAGGTTATTTAATGCCAAATCCTGTTATATATACTAGCAAATATATGCACCTTCTGGGTGCAAGTATTTAAGTTTTAATGTAATAAAATATTATATTAAATTAGAAAGGCTAATGAAACTAAATAAGAATGCAGATAAAAAGATTTGAAACAGAGTGCAAGTATTTAAGTTTTAATGTAATAAAATATTATATTAAATTAGAAAGGCTAATGAAACTAAATAAGAATGCAGATAAAAAGATTTGAAACAGAGTGCAAGTATTTAAGTTTTAATGTAATAAAATATTATATTAAATTAGAAAGGCTAATGAAACTAAATAAGAATGTAGATAAAAAGATTTGAAATAGGTGTTTATAATTAACAAATAGAACAACTGAAACTTACTCTTCCTTCACTCCCATCTTTCATTGCTAAATTTTCCTAATTTAACTATTTAGTTAAAATAGGAAGTAAAGAATTATTTCTTATAGTATTTCTTCTTGTTAACAGATTTTTTAAAAGATTTATCCCCGAGATCTTTGCACATATTCATTAAGATAAAACCAAACAATTAGAAATCAATAATACCAGGCGCATATTCATTAAAATCAAATTTTTAAAATCAATATGCAAATTAGCCTTCCCGTTCACACTGTAAACCGCTATTTTATTGTATATATAAATACAATCAAATGTTATTAGTATGTAGATATGGTCAACAGTGACTTCGGCCTCTGGACCATTGATATAATTAACGGCGTCGATCCCAGGGGGCCATCCCCCCAGGCAACACCTGCCCCCTTGATTTAAAGGGGCAGGGCTGGGTTTATTGCCAGTGCCTGAGGCGCCCCTTGAGGGGAAATGCCGACGGGATCGACGCAATTTTTCACCCGCCACTCCATGAGCTTCGGCTTGTGGGTGGTCCCACGTTAATAGGGACTTTGTGCCTGACCCGTACAAGTGGGGTACGCGGTAAATACAGTAGATATGGTCAGCAGTGACTTCGGCCTCTGGACCATTGATATAATTAACGGCGTCGATCCCAGGGGGCCATCCCCCCAGGCAACACCTGCCCCCTTGATTTAAAGGGGCAGGGCTGGGTTTATTGCCCAGTGCCTGAGGCGCCCCCCTTGAGGGGGAATGCCGACGGGATCGACGCAATTTTTCACCTGCCACTCCATGAGCTTCGGTTTGTGGGTGGTCCCACGTTTATAGGGACTTTGTGCCTGACCCGTACAAGTAGGGTACGCGGTAAATATCATGTAGGTCAACAGTATTAATAGAGCAAAACATTTTTTTTATTATTAATTGAAATTTTAATAAAAATAGAATCATGTAACATTAATAACTAAGGAAATTTTGACTTGAGTAGTAATGTAGTTTCGGTCACAGACAAAAAAAGCACACAATCTCCATTATAATAAGATATATATTATATATATAATATATATATATATATATATATATATATATATATATATATCCCATTCCAACTCCCATGGTAGAGCACTGTCGGGGGGACATTAATTGTAATTTCACCGTTTGGCGTAAGCCGTTACACGGCTGTTGCTGTTTACAGATTTGAGTTCTCTGGCGATTGTAAAAACATATCCCCGAAAGTATGTATCAATTAATTGTTCACCCCAGAATGACAGCCGCTGATGGCCTCATATATATATATATATACATATATATTGTGTATGTGTGTGTGTGTGTGTGTGTGTGTGTGTATTCTCAAGACGCTTCGTTAGGGTCCAAGTGGTGCAGCCATACAGCAGCACTGATACAACCACAGCCTGGAAGAACTGGCGCTTCAGCTTGTCAGAGAGATCAGACCTCCATATGACTGATAATGGGAGCTGCACACGAATGCTGCGTGCAGTCTTGAACAAGTCGTGGAAACAGCACCCCACAACGAAGCAGCTGTACGGTCACTTGCCCGCCCTCCCCATCTCACAAACTTTCCGAGTGAGACGGACAAGGCATGCAGGACACTGCTGGAGAAGCAATGGTGAACTCATAAACGACGTTCTCCTGTGGAAGCCAACACATGGACATTAGGCTAGGTCGATTTTCATACCAACCTTAGTTTCAAACGGAGAAAGTTGCTAATTAACATAAAGAATAATTGTACCAAATATTTTTCGATAAAACTTTACCATTGTTTGAGCAATCGCATTTAAATACACACAAAATCGAATGTTTTGAATTTCGCTCAGTTACCGAAAAATAAGTAGGTCAGATTAAACCGTAGTTTTGAAAACATGTAAAAAAAATAGGCTTAATAAAAGATTTTATTTCATTCAATAGCATGCAATTCTTGGTAGATGAAATAAAAGTAAATAAAAAAGAAAATGCTGCAAAAATATTTAATTTAAGAAAGTTTATTAACCAAATTCGGCCTCATTTTAAAAAGGAAACTACCGTATCAACACGTTTTGTTGTTTACATTTGAATTTCATTTGAGCTGATTTAAAACAGAAAAATAATTAAATCTTTACCTTTTTTATTTTAACAAACTTAATTATTAGAAAAAAGAAATAAGTAGCTTTATATTCCCTGTGATAGATAATTTTTATTTTATTTTTATTTTTGAAGACATTATTTTTCATTCGCAAGTTTGTTTTTTTTTTTTTTGCGTGCTACCAAGCGATTTGCCTTTATTTATATGGTAAGTAAGTACATATTTATCTTTTTCTATATTTTCCATTTCTTTAAATTTCACTCTTGAACATATAATTCAATTTGTTCTATTTCTTATAACAAAAAATATATTTTTTATAACAACAAATACATTTTTTTTCAGATAGTTTGCTAAAAAAATGGTTGGAAAACGAACTCGTAGTGCTTCTTCTACAAATTTTGGAGGGCCACCTTTTCCATTAAATAAGTCCGAACCGCCAACATTTAGACAAATAATTCAATATAGTTATTTTCTAAAAAATACTTGTTCAAATTTAACAAACTTCAATATTTTAAAATTAATGGCAAAAAATATAATTGATATTTGGAATGCGGTTAATCCCCGTTTGCCTCTGTTAAGCGAAATGTCTATTATAATTAAACTGAAAAAGACATGTTTCGAAAAAGCGCATCAGATAAATAGAAAATCTATTTCTTCAGCGCAAAAGAAAATTATGGTAAAAAAACTGGATACATTGTTTGACATTTCTTCTTGTTCCTGTCAATTGCCAATTTTAAGTTGTGAAGACAAAAATGTGAAATGCAAAAAAGAAAATTGTCAGACTAGGCACATAGTCTGTATTTGTCCTCTCAAAGATAAGGTAAAGTTATTTTTCTATTCTTTCTTTTTTAATGAATTCAAATATCATCCCGATATCATAAACATTTTAATTCAATTGAATTTCTATAATGATATTTTGTGTAAATGAGTTAGAAAAGTTTTCTTTCTATGTGATATAATATTTTGAGATTTCAGTTGGTTAGATGTATTTATTCAACATAAATTACATCTAATATTTCAGGTACCAATGGAAGACAGAGAGTATCTAAAAGACCAGAGGGCCAAAATAGGACCCAATGGTAGTTTCCAGCTTGGACCTGTGGATAAAGCTGCCATTCAGAAACTTAAAAGTAGTGTAGTAGAAGGAAAAAGACAAAAACAAATTGATTCCTCTCCTATTGCCTCTACATCTTATGATCAGGATATTATTATTTCCCATTCATTAAATAGTGAGGAAATAGATGAAGATTATGAGCCTGGCAGATATCCCACAAGTGTTACAGCCTTTTAAAAATTCCTCGGTATGCTACTGAGTTGATCGGGGTGATGTTTCATCGAACTTAGGAGCAAGTCTTGCAAATGCCTTCTTTTAGATTTACAGGCTATGGGCCTTCTCAACCTGAGTGTTGATATCAAAAACATAATTTTAGATAAATCTAAAATAGACCGTGCAAAAGAAAGAACAAAATAAATGCCCACCAAAAACACATTGATAAAACTGAAAAAATTATTTGTATTGGTGTTGATGGAAGACAGGATAAAAATACTCTCTTATACAAAGAAATTGTGGAGGTAGATGGAAAGAAACAATTTAAGAAAGTGAAGGGAACAGAACACCACTTGACATTTACAAAAGAGATGGGTTGTAGTAAAAGTGGAAAGTACCTCACACATAGAGTTATCCCAACTACTGGAGCAACTGGTGTTGTTCTAGCAGAGGAGGTTTTTAGTGTTTTGGAGGAGTATGACAGTGTTGATACCCTAAAAGCTGTTTTACTGGATAACACTCATACAAATACTGGCTGTGAAGCTGGGCTAGTTTCAGTTCTAGAGAAACAACTAAAAAGGAAATTGCACATCAGTGGTTGCTCTCTACATCAAAATGAGCTTCATTCAGAGCGGTTTTTAAGCACATTGATGGCAGCACAAGAAGTCCAACATCATTTATTGGTCCAATTAGGAAATTGTGTACAAATGAATATCATAATTTACCCCAGATCAAATTTGAACCGATAGTTAGTACTGTGGAGAGCCAATATTCTAGCATTAAACAGACAGATGATCTGAGTAGTGATCAGATACTTCTTCTAGAATATGCAGTAGGGATTTCACGGGGGAAAGTCCACCTTAGATATGCTGCATGGAAAATTGGACCTTTAAATCAGGCTAGATGGTTGACGTTAGCTACCAGACTAATGTGTTTGTGGACTCGTGGAATTTACCCTGAAAACATATCAAAACTACATAGCCTAATCCAGTTTATTGTTAAAGTTTATGCAGTTAGCTGGTTTGAAATTAAAAGAGACAATGAATTTCATAACCAGCAACTATATATTTTCAATATGCTGCATCTCTCTCTGGGGTATTGGGTGTAACAGAAGACTACCTTGCAACCATTACACCATTAGTGGGGTATCAACTGCCGGAGAACGTGGTTAATTTTAATGCATTTGTATTATTTAGATTTTCGGGCAGTTGTCCTCCCCTTTATTGTTTATTCACAATTCTTTCGGTCGGATGGCCCTCCGGCCTTCTTCAGTATTTTTTTGTTGAAGGCTCCTGATTACAACATGAAGGCTCCCGTGTTCACAGTTAAGCACCCGAGTTCAACAAAGGAGTTTCCGAGTTCGACAAAAAGAACGTGAAGAAGGTCGTGTGACAGAGAACACGAGGTGATTGCCGCCGTATTCTCGAAAGGAAGCGGGCTAGGCTTTGCCTGGCATGTGGAATCGACCCGCGTCCTTCGGAATGCGCAACGGCGACACATTGGCACCGAATTCACGATACTACTGTATTCCCCGGTTGTAAGCGCCAGGTGCCCGGATGATAGCTACGAAGATTTCCGGCAGCTAGGATTGGCTCCGGAATCTCGTGCGTGGGTGCAGACACCGGTTGTTGAAGGAAAAAACTTGTAGAAGATAGAAGTCCAGGGTGACGACAGTAGGCAGTTGCGATTTTTCAGCTGCTGAAAATATTTGAGTTGGTGATTTACGACGACGACGGAATATTTGTGCTATAGATTTTGTGACGGCGAGGGACATTGTGACCCTCGCCTCTTTTAACAAGTCGAATTTATTTTTCCCCCTCTATTTTTTTCTTTTTTCGTCACAGATGTCGGAGAGCACATCGTCCGGAACGATTTGAATGTAACACATAAAGATGAGGTCAACAGTTTCGAAACATTCAAATAATACAAATTATCAAGCCTCATCTCAAAATTTCAGACAAATAAACACCTAAAGAAAACAGGAGGGCACATCGGACGAAACATTAAGTATATAGCAATAAAGATGAGGTCAACAGTTCGAAACATTCAAATAATACAAATATCAAGCCTCATCTCAAAAATTTCAGACAATAACAAACCTAAAGAAAAATAGGAGGGCACATCGGACGAACGTTAAGTATATAACAATAAAGATGAGGTGAACAAGATCGAAAAAATACAATTTATCAAGCCTCATCTTCAAAAGGCCAGACAATGATAATACAATAGAATAGGTATCGTTTTTTTATTCATTCAATTGAATCGGTAAACTAGGGACCAACACAAATTGTTTTTTATCATGAATTAACGGATGAAAATAATATAGAAAATAATTGAATTAAGGAATGAATAAAATGATAATGTATAGGTAATGATAAAATAACATCAAGTAAAAAAAAGATAAAACAAGTACTTAACAGTCGGAAGTAGGAAACGGGTGGTGTAGTGGATCAAGTCAAGGGAAATGGACTCGTCGCCCGAGTTCAAATCCTGGACGTGGTAATTGCATTTTCACTTAGCGCCAATACCTTGGAAAGGTATTGAATTTTTATCTCCCTCCAGTTATGATAAAATAGTAGGGCAGACTGGCTCTTTAACCCTTGGTTAGGCAACCGATCTAGGAAGAAGGAAAACTCTGAATTCAAACCTGTAAACTCGCTTAAGAAATTGACTTTGTGTCACATCCTGCTCGTGCGGAGGGTTGGTAATAAATATAATGGCTATTGAATTTGCAAGGATATATGAACGAATACTAATACGGAGAATATATATATATATATTATATATATATATATATATATATATATTATATATATTAAAGTAACAAACAATTTGTTTGAGATGGCGATAGCCGAAAAATTAGGTATGAATTCAATTATGCATATATATATATATATATATATATATATATGTTTACGCCTTACATTTGACAGATTATATTCGCCTAATTCATTAATTATCAACTAATTAATTTTCAAATTAGGTATGATTCAATTAAGCATAATATATGTATGTTTACGCCTTACTTTAAACAGATATATTCGCCTAGTTCATTATTATTAACTAATTAATTGTCAAATTAGTTATGACTTCAATTGAGCACATATTCTCCCCAAAATTGCGGCTATCGCCATCTCAAACAGACTGTTTGTTTACTCTCATATATATGTATATACATTTTTTTTTTTTGCCCAATAATGATGTCCGGGATTATTAAAACAACAGGGTATCATGTTGCAAAAAATGAAAAAAAAAATAAGATAAAAAAAGGAAAAAGAAGAGAGAAAAAAAACAAATAAATAAGGGGAAGAAAAAAAGAAGAAAAGAAAAAAAGGAAAAAAAATTCTGTGGAAATAATAAGAAATCAAGGATTTTTATAGGACGCAATTTTTTTTACCAAAATTTGGCTCAAAAAAATTGCCCTGCGTCTTATACATCGTAGGTGAAGTTTGAGACCTCCGTAGGCCTATCATCAACACGGTTAGTTTTGGGCATAATTCCATTCGTTTTAATGCACTTAATTCTTGGAACATTGTTCAGTCGGTATTGTTTGATGAAGAAAAGGAGGAAAAGGTGAAGCTTGTTTCGGTAAATTATTTTGTCCTTAAAAAACTTTTGAAAAAAAGCATTTTATTGCCTCTTATAAACAACAGATTTGCATTTAGATTCCCACACGGCTAATTTGTTCTCATGATATATATGTATATGTTTATTGTTGTCTGGTGTGTCTTGTATCGTTTCCTGTGAGCGTCCAAGGGTGGTCATGTCCATGGGCTTAGCTTCACGCTATTAGGCATGGTCTCCCTTCAATAGTAGTTTAACAAAAATAAAGTTTTTCTTTACTTATATTTTATAACTTGTACCTACTATTATAAATAAATTTCTTATTTCTTTTCTTATTTCTAGACTAATCTTGTCAATGATGCTCACTAACCCAGCATACGCTCAGTAGTTTTACCTACCCTAAACTTATTAGATCCTTATTTTTATGCTGGTATTATTGTATTATTACCGTGTCTAATGTTTTTTATTATCACATACTATTATTATTATTATTATTATATTTACTTCTTTTGAGTTTTCACATCAGCAAGCTGATGGCTTTCACTGGAGTCTGGGTACAGCAAGTCTCCTCAGGTCTCCAGGACTCTTATAAGCATTCTGGCAGATTGCAGCAGTGCAGTGTTCTGAATGGTATCAATCCTTCCTCTGATTTTCCAGACTTTCCAAACCCTTTACTGGACTGCAATATCGTAGTATTTGAGTTCGAACTCCAGTCGCGCTATTACGCGCTTAGTAAATACATTTATATATATATTTATTCATATATAGATAAAGAGCTGGCATTAATTAATCCACATGGTTGTTATGCTATTAAATCAACCTATCTAGAACAATACTGTTGTTTGAATATAGAAATAAAGGCTGAAAAGGTGCTTTCATTCTGTGGAGGGTGCAGCTGATATAAAGGGCGCTGCATTTATCTCAGCCGAAAAAATAACGTTTCAATTCATTCATCTTCAGATGCTTTCCATCTGTCCAACTNACGGAGAAGAGATAGGATCCTGGCTCTTTTCTATGTGTTCGTATTTGATTCCGTTTTTATTTTCATTCCCTTCCCCCTTTTTTTCTTCTTTTTTTTCTTCACTTTTTTTTCATTATTCTTTGTTCCTCTTTTTATTATTATTATTTTGAGTTTTCACATCAGTGTTAGCTGATGGTCTTTCACTGGAATCTGAGTGACAGCAAGTCTTCTCAGGTCTCCAGGACTCTTCTGAGTATTCTGGCAGATTGCAGCAGTGCAGTGTTCTGAATGGTTTCAATTCTTCCTTTGATTCCCAAACTTTCCAAACCTTTTTCCAATTCTTTTGGGACTGTTCCAAGTGCACCAACTACAATTGGTATCACTTTCACTTTCATATTCTATAACTTTTTCAGTTCTCTGGCAAGGTCCAGATATTTGTCCATTTTTTCATTTTCCTTTAGCTTCACCCTGTGATCTGCTGGAACTGCAAAATCCACCAGTTGACAAGTTCTTTCTTTTTTGTTAATCAACACTAGGTCGGATCTTCATTATTATTATTATTATTATTATTATTATTATTATTATTATTATTTCCTGTTATTGAGATGTCTTGTGTATGCTTATTGCTTGCCTGTACTGCCAAATTGCTTTTATACAGTTATGTTTCTGTTTGTGTAATGCACAGCTAGACTGTTTTCAACAATATATGCTTAAACACACTAAAAACTTTTTTCCTGAATCTGACCAACTGAAATGGGTGTGCGTATTATATGCCCGTGCGTTTTATATGCCGTCAAATACGATATACATTTATTGAATCATACAGTAGTGTATATTTGTGAGTTGTGGGCTACAATTTTTTTTTAGGGTGTACAAGTGTTAATTATTCTATATTACTGACGCTCTTGGCTAGGATTGATTTTTTATACTCTTTTTTAAACACATTTTGACTCATTTTTTTCACTTTCGCACTAATACCCTTGGAAAAGGTACGAACTTCTTATCCCACATCATCATCATCATGTCGCGCAGTTTGCACGGATATCCATGACGATCTCTCGCCAACCTTCCCTATCATTCATCGACTCTGGGAGCTCCTCTGCGCAGCAGCCAGCATCCATACATAGTTGGTCAATGTAGGTCCTGGCTGGGCGGCCCACATTAGCGTGCTTGCTTCCACAGTAATACGTCGCTTACGAGCTCGTCCTTGCTTCTAAAGCAGTCTCCTGCATCAGCTTAGCCCGTCTTACTCGTATGGTTTGTGAGATTGGGGGCAGGTGGCCATACAGTTGCTTTTTTGTGGGGTGCTGCTTCCACAACTTATTCAGGACCGCTCGCAGCATTCTGGTGCAGCTCCAATCTAGCTTATTCTCAAGGCGCTTTGTTAGGGTCCAGGTGGTACAGCCATATAGCAGTACCGACACAACCACAGCCTGGAAGAATCGTCTCTTTAGCTTGTCGGGGAGATCGGATTTCCATATGACTAATGCATTTTTATACTAAAATCATTTCTAATGCATTTTTATAGTTCAAATCATTTCCAATGCATTTTTATAGTAAAATTCATTTCCAATGCATTTTTATAGTAAAAAATCATTTCCAATGCATTTTTAAAGTAAAAAATCATTTCCAGTGCATTTTTATAGTAAAAATCATTTCTAATGCATTTTTATAGTAAAAATCATTTCCAGTGCATTTTTATAGTAAAAATCATTTCTAATGCATTTTTATAGTAAACGTGACTTTCCTGGTTTAAATAGTACAACTACTTTTTTTCTAAACGGATGACTTTAGCATTAAATAACCCACGAAGGTTGATATGCCATTAAACAAAGAAACCAAACCATATGAACTATTTCCTTATTAAAGATTTGCATCATATATCGCGTAATACATGTATATGTTTTAATACTGGTGTTCCTTAAAAGTACGACCGTTATCTTGCAGTACCCTATTGATAAAAATGAGACCGTCCAAATCGTCCAAGATGAAATGCAAAAAGGTAAATCCTGATTATCTGGCGTTGCTTATCCGCAGTATTCTTATTTCTTATAAGTGTTGTCACCTCAGTTAAATAATGGACCATTCCTGTTTTTATTATAAAGAAATGGAAGAAAAAGGACATGCTACATAGAAAAATATAAGAAAGAAACAGTAGGAGAAAGATAAAGAGAGGTGGTGAGCGTGTGGAGGCGATAACGCTAATTTGTTTCAATCGAACACAATGAAAAGAAAAAAAAATTGAGTTAAATCAAGATTATATATTCTACATATTGAACTAATAGCAATAGCTCTTAAGTAAACATATCAAACGTTGTAATAATTAAATTATCATACTGTGTTATATATATACTGGCCCTGCTAGTAAAGAGAATTCATCATCATCATGTCACGCAAGTAGCACGGTTATCCATGACAATCTCTCGCCAACCTTCCCTATCATTCATTGCCCTTGGGAGGTCTTCTGTGCAGCAACCAGCATCCTCGCATAGTTGGTCAATGTAGGTCCTTGCTGGGCGGCCCACATTAGCGTGTCCATGTGTTGGCTTCCACAGGAGAACGTCGCTTATGAGCTTGTCCTTGTTTCTCCAGCAGTGTCCATCATGCCTAGTCCGTCTCACGTGGATGGTTTGTGAGATGGGGGGGGGGCAGTGGCCGTACAGATGCTTCCTTGTGGGGTGCTGTTTCCACGACTTGTTCAGGACCGTACGCAACATTCTTGTGTAGCTCCCATCTAGCTTATTCTGAAGGCGATTCGTTAGGGTCCAAGTGGTGCAGCCATACAGCAGCACTGATATAACCACAGTCTGGAAGAATTGTCGTTTTAGCTTGACAGTGTCTGCGTTATTCGGACTATTGTCCTCATCTTTATTATTATCTGTATAAAATGGCCTAGTGGATAAGGTAGTCAGGTTAAGACAGTTCTAAGTGGCAGTTATCTCTGTATTCCGGGTTCAATCCTGAGCGGCGGAAGTAACATAGAAAAATAATTAACACAACTCTTACCCCAGCTATGGTTAGGGGACTGTGAACAGGATACCCCCGTGGACTGAATAAAGGGTTAGGTTCAAAGTTCCGTGATGGCTCCCGATTACGACAAGATGGTTCCCGACTACGACAAGAAGGTTCCTGAGTCCGAAAAGAATGTTCCCGAGTCCGAGAAGCTTCCCGAGTCCGACAGAAATACCTGAAGAAGTCCGGAGGGCATATCGGCCGAAACGTTGTACAGATAACAATGAAGATGAGGACAATAGTCCGAATAACGCAGATAATACCTTTACTTTTTTTTTTCATTTATTTATCCATTCTCTGCAGATGACGTGGCCATTAAGTAAAACACGTTACAAAATTTCCCCTGGCGGAAAAAACCATTATATATATATATATGTTTGTTTTGACTAATATTTTCTTTGATGTGTATTTTTTACAACTAGTTTTAGTTTTATTGCAATACATTTTTGTTATGAATTTCAAACAACAATAACTCTGATCAAATTCCCTTTGATCTTTGAACGTCTGATTAAATGCACTGGTTTCCCTACCAACAGTGAGATATTTTCGCAACGGTTATCGTCGTAGAAAATGAAATCGGTGATCAGAGTTCAAATCCTGGACGGAACAGTTTATCTTTTATCAGTATTTTTGAGATGAGGTTGATGTGAATAATTTCGATGTTTCGAACTGTTGTCCTCATTTTTATTGTGATATGTATAAACCCAACGTTTCGGCCGCTGTATCCTACGGCCTTCCTCGGGTGTTCCCCGTGTATCTGAGTATAGTAATGACCTAACCTGGGAAATAATTTTTTAATACTTTGTTGATCAGACAGGAGTCAAATATTTTTGAAGATATTATTCAAATAATGACGTTGTTGGGATTGTCTGCCCTTTGCCTGGAAGAGTTATCTTCCCGCTGGGTTGCCGTTTCCGACCACCAGAGTATTTAGTATTTAAGCGCCTGATTCAAACTCTTTCTCTCTTTTCTCCTTCTTCTCGGGCTGACCAACATGGGTTAGACATTTGTGTCTACACCCCACCCTCGTGGAACCTCTAGTTCCCACGTACGGACTAAGTCAGTAAGTGACTTCAACCTATGGACTTCCATAATCTCTTCTATATTTTATATGTACATATACGTAACTATTGAATGTGTCTTTTTATTATATCTTATTTGTATTATCTTCTATGTATCTTGTATTTCATGTTATATGTTATCCCATGTGCCTGTATTAAAGTCCATATTGTTACATGTTTAACACCCTTGTCGGAGTTTGTTCGTTTCAATAAGTTATAACATCTATCAATAATGGAGATTCACTTCCGGTTTTTGTCTGTAACAAAAATTACGTCACTGCTTACATCACATTACCCAAAATCATCATAACAGAATAAATACACTTAAAATTTGAACATGCAGCATTAGACAGTCCTCATTGTTTTTTTAAAACAAGTTTTAATAAATACATGACTGGTATTATATATCTATATATAGTTTGTTTTATTTTAATACATATTTAAAGTTTACATTTTAAATTGTTTTATTTTTAATCCTTTAATGAATTTGATGATTTTACTTAGGATACAAACTCGCTGACATTGAATGTTTTACTCCCACCCCTCAGGCAATATGTTTCAAAAATCTTATTTACATCGCCCGGAGGGTGTTTTTTTATTTTGTACTAGTTATTATAACCTTATAACGTCATTGTTTTTGCACGCCTATAAGAAACTATTATCAAGGCAATTTATTTTATTGTTCAGAAGAGAACTGAAAGTACTTGGTCTGTAAATGAAAACTCTTTTGGACAAATCATTAATTCCTTTCATGTTGATAGCATTGAAAAAATTGTTAGAAAAATTGAAAGAAAAATTAAAAACTCCAAAACAATAAGGATTCCATTATTTTTAACCAAATCTGAATGAAAAAAGGCTGACCAAATATCTATCTAAAAGTGAGTAAATCAATGATTGTTTTCTAAAGGCTTTTTTCCTATTTAGTTTAATCACACAAAATACATTCCAAAATATTCCTTAATTTTGAGAATAAGTTGTTTGAAAAAATTTTTTATTTGCTTCTAATTAGTCGTAAATTGCAATTAAGTAAAAAAAATAAATAAATAAAATTAAAAAAAACTCGCCCGTCTCTTTTCAGGTTCTGTCTGTCACCTTCCCCCTTCTCTCTATATATATCTTGATTAACTATCTATTTAAGTTAGTTTTTTTCTGTGTGAATAAAGAGAGAATAATAGTGTGAGCGGTTGATGAACTTATTCGTATGTTAATTTTCAGCTTCTAACGGCTGGCTTATATATAAGAAGGGTTAGTTTTTTACTTATTTGCAAATTTTAGCAAAATGATTTTTTTTTCTCCGGTCATATTTATTTTTTAAAATTTAATTCGTTTTGCGTACTAACTTTCTTCCTGATCACAATTATCTACCCAGAGCTCAATAGGCGACCAAACAGGTCACGATTTTCTAATGTATATATATATATATATATATATAATATATTTTTGAAGGCGAAATAATGCACATTTATGTTTAAAAACATATTTAATTTTTTTTTTTTTCCCTTAATATTTTCAGGCTATGCCTATCTTCAGAGGGTTGAAACATTTTTTTTTTAATTTTCATCTGTATTTGATAAACTCAACTGTGATGTTAATCCGTTGAATGTTTTAATGTAAATGCAAACTTTCGGCAAAGAGTTTCACCATCTTTGCCGAGCATAACTCTACATCTTTGCCGAAAGTTTTCATTTACATTAAAACATTCAACGGATTAACATCACAGTTGAGTTTATCAAATACAGATGAAAATTTTTTAAAAAAAATGTTTCAACCCTCTGAAGATAGGCATAGCCTGAAAATATTAAGGGACCAAAAAAAAAAAAAAAAAAAAAAAAGAAAAAAAAATTAAATATGTTTTTAAACATAAATGTGCATTATTTCGCCTTCAAAAATATATTATTACATTTTAATTAATGCTTCTAACTCACTATAAAAAATGATTTGAAAAAAATCTTATATATACATATATATATATATATATATATATATATATATATATATATATATATATATATATATGTATATATATATATATATATATATATATATATATGTGTGTGTGTGTGTGTGTAGTATATTAAGAAAAACTGAAAAAACAGAGGTTTAAATGGTTTTTCGATACACACACTTACACACTCTTATACTATCACCGCAAAAAAGAATATTTGACGTCATATTTCAAACCGACCATTTTTTCAACGTTCTTTTTTTCTCAGATTTCAAATTTTAAACAGACTGATAAACAAGGACTATTACTCGCTTTTCTCGTTATTCCGTGATAAAAATTTTTTATCACCTTCCATATACCAACAAATGCCCTGAAGATGATCTAATTAATAGATCGAAACACTGCAGCGTTGGCCAATAAACTTACCACTCAACTCATTTAAACCTGTGTTTTTTCAATTTTTCTTAATATACTACATACCGTCGGATTCACTTCCTTTTCTTCACATATATATTTGTATCTGTATTCGTTTTTTTTTTTTTGGGAAGTACATATACCAGGTTTGGGCATTAGTGTGAAGCATTAAAGTGTTATATTATGATAATGTACTTACCATCATATATTAATCTGGGAATAAATATCAGAAAACTCGGTAGTTTTTTTTTATTTGTTTTTCTTTTAGTTTCTTTTATTTAATGGTAAGTACATTATCATAATATAACACTTTAATGCTTCACACCAATGCCCAAACCTGGTATATGTACTTCCAAAAAACGAATACAGATACAAATATATATATATATATATATATAATATATATATATATATATATATATACTTCAAATCACTAATCGCCATAATGTAACTTCATCGAAGGTAAATTCATTATATCGGATTAATTGCTGTCATAGGGTTTCCTTAATCCTATTACTTTTATTAAATTCTTAAAAACAATGATTAGGTTATGAATTTATCTCCAGATATTCCTAATACGAAATATTTGTACACACCTATACAGTTTCAAGCTTATTTTAAAATCTGATACAAATAATTTCCACACAATTCGTATTCCTATCTAATACTAATAATTTGCACACTATCATATAGTTTGAAGTATTCGTATCTAATACTAATAATTTGCATACAGTTATATGGTTTGATATAATAATAATTTGCGCAAACATAAATGGTTTCAAGTATTTCTATCCAATACTAATAATTTGCACATCGTTATATAGTCTGAAGCATTCTCATCTAATACTGATAATTTGCACACAGATAAATGGTTTCAAGTACTTCTATCTAATATATAAATGATTTCCACGCAATTAAATGGTTTGAAATATTCCTATCTAATACTAAGAATTTGCACACGGTTATATGGTTTAAGTATTTCTATTTAATATCTTTTAATAATGGAGATTTTGTCTCAATTTGTCTGTAACCGAAACTACGTCAGTGCTTACGTCACATTACCCAAAATCGTCATAATAGAATAAATACACTTAAAATTTGACCGTGCAACCTTAGACGGTCCTCATTGTTTTTTTAAAACAAGTTTTAATAAACACATGCCCGGTATTATATACTTACATATTGTTTGTTTTATTTTAGTTTTTAGTTTTAAAATTATCAGAATTAGGTTTCCATTTCAAATTGTTTTAGTTTTTTAATACTTTAATAAACTTGATTTTACTTACTTATGCTACAAACTCTCTGACCCTGAATTTTTAACTCCCACCCCACTCAGGCAACACCTTTTAAAAATTCATTTTTACACCGCCCAGAGGGCGTTTTTTTTGCCAGTACTAATAATTGGCACATAATTCTCAGACATTTTTATGTTTTAAGGTATTTCAATATATTATATAGTTTCAAGTTACTACCATTTAATAATCCTTTGAAAGAAAAATATAAGTATAAAAATGACGGTTCAAAAAGTCCATTGTCTTTATGTTCATCTGAATATTTTCATTTTTACGAGAGTGAGTTGAAAAGTTCACATGATAACGTCTTATCTATCTTATTTGGTTACGTTCCATTAGAAAAACTTGGTCAGCCTATGAACTTTTCTGCCAACCCTCATAAATCATATTTACAATTATTTATTTTATTGTTTTTAGAAAACGATAAAAAGTTCATAACTATTCAAATTCTATTAACTTTCATACAATAACACAGATAGAATATATATATATATATATATATATATATATATATATATATATATACACACACTTTGGTGCGGTACCAAGTTTCTTGGTACAAGGTGATTCTAGGCGGGTCCTAATTCTCTGCCAGAAGTTTGTTGTAGAGTTCAGGTTCCGTGTGAGAGCTCAATGTTTAATTATTGTAAACAGAGCAAAGTTATTTGGGAATAAAAGGCCTTAAATACCATGGGTATCGTGGTTATGGACCATTTCCACTCGCGAGTATGCTCACGAGCTTCTTCAGACCACTGATATATTTTATTTCCTATATATATATATATATATATATATATATATATATATATATATAACTTATTAGTTAGGCCTAGGACTTCTACATCTACTTCTCTGATTTTTTTAGATGAGGCTTGATAATTTGTATTATTCGGACTATTTTTCTTATCTTTATTGTTATCTATTTAACCTTTCGGCCGTGTGACACTCCCCCCCCCATCCCCGGTCTGCTTCACGTGTTTCTTGTCGAACTCGCTAACCTTCTTGTCGGACTTGGGAACCTTGTGTGGCTTTTCGAGATGAAGCTTGATAATTTGTATTATTCGGACTATTGTCCTCGTTTTTATTATCTATTCAACGTTTCGTCCGATGTGCCCTCCGGACTCGGGATCCTTCTTGTAGGACTCGCGAGCCTTTAACGAACTCCGAACCGAACCCTTTACTCAATCCACGGGGTAGACTGTTCGCATTCCGTTAACCATGACCGGGTATATGGACACATTGCGCAACGGATAGAGGTGTTGAGTTTATACAGTTCTAAGTGACAGTAATCTCTGCGCTGCAAGTTCAATCCTGGCCAAGGGCGACAGTAACAGAGTAATTAACACTTGTACCCAGTCATGGTTAACGGTATGAGAACAGTCTACCCCCGTGAATAAAGGGTAAAGTTCGAAGTTCCATGAAGGCTCCCGATTACGACATGAAGGTTCTTGAGTTCGAAGAGATGGTTCCCGAGTCCGATAAGAAATACATGAAGAAGGCCGGAGAGCACATCGACCGAAACGTTGTGCAGATAACAATAATGATGAGGACAACAATCAGAATTATCCAAATTTAAAAGAATTTGAAAAAAGTTGAATACCCATCAAGAATGAATGAAACAAAACTTCTTTGGCATAAAATAACCCAACAAGTGTTGGCATGCCATAAATCCTACCAACCAAAAAACCGACTTCTTGCGTTTTCTAAGCCAATATTTAAGCATCGTTTATATTGGATTGAATGTGATTTGTGCTTCAACATCGACAAGTGATGAAGGGGAAGGAATGACTTATATAGGTTTGTCTTTCTTATCTGCCCCCCCCCCTCAATTAGAATACTTAATCCTAAAATGTTTTTGCTGAGTTAATAGCTTCTATAGAACTGTGTAAATTACATCAACCATCATCATCGTCTATTTGATACAATGGCATAGTTTCCAAAAATAAGTGGAACTACGTAGCCTGTGCGGGTTGATGTGGAGGACGAGCGGTCACCCAAGCAGCAGAAGTCCGCATCTGTAATAGTCACTTTTGGATATCGCCAGCTTCTTACCTTTTTCTAAGCCAGTATTCAAGCATCGTTTATATTGGATTGGATGAGATGTGTGCTTCGACATTAACAAGTGATGACAGGGAGAGGTGTCTCATATGTCAGTGTGTCTTTCTTATCTGCCCCCCCCCCAATTAGAATACTTACTCTTGAAATGTTTTTGTTGAGTTATTAGCTTCTTTAGAACTGTGTAAATTGCATCAATCATCATCGTCGTCTACTATATACAATGGCGTAGTTTCCAAAACTACGTAAACATGGCGGGTTGATATGGAGAATGAGCTGTCACCCAAGCAACAGAAGTTCGCATCTGTAATAGTCTCTTCGGAATATTGCCGGCTTCTTGTCTTTTTCTACGCCAGTATTTAAGCATTGTTTATATTGGATTGGATGAGATTTGTGCTTCAACATTGACATGTGATGAGGGGGCGGTCTCTCATGTGTCTGTGTGTCTTTCTTATCTGCCCCCCCTCCCATTAGAATACTTAATCCTGAAATGCTTTTTTTGCTTCTTTAGAACTGTAAATTACATCAACCATCATCATCATCGTCTACTAGATACAATAGCGTAGTTTCAAAAAAATAAGTGAAACTGCGTAGCCTGGGCGGGTTGATATGGAGGATGAGCTGTCGCCCAAGCAGCAGAAGTCAGCATTTATAATAGATGCTGATTGGATTGAATGAGATTTGTGCTTCAGCATTGGCAAGTGATGAGGGGGCGGTCTCATGTGTCTGTGTGTCTTTCTTATCTGTCTCCCCCCCTCTCCAATTAGAATACTTAATCCTGAAATGCTTTTTTTTGCTTCTTTAGAACTGTGTAAATTACATCAACCATAATCATCATCGTCTACTGAGATACAATAGCGTAGTTTCAAAAAAATAAGTGGAACTGCGTAGCCTGGGCGAGTTGATAGGGAGGACGAGCTGTCGCCCAAGCAGCAAGTCAGCATTTATAATAGTTGCTGATTGGATTGAATGAGATTTGTGCTTCAGCATTGACATGTGATGAGGGGACCGTCTCTTATATATGTGTGTCTTTATTATCTTCCACTTTGGCCCTATCTTGGGCTAGACAGGGCGGTCGGCTGGCCACGTCAAGCCCTAGTACCTATATGATTTTCCCAACCCTGTTGCCCTTATGGCAAGCCCCAACCCCTTTTTATCATATGGGTGCTAAAAGGCGGTGGCTGCGGGTCTACATGTCCTTGAATGACGTTAAACTCTAGCTGATGGTGAGGTTCCAGTTTTGGAGGTTTGGGGAATGTGGAGCACCCCTTCATCACCATTGCTCCCTGGTCCACTCTGACCCGGAGTGGTAGTACCTGTTAGGGTCCCATCTATGGGTTAAATAGAAAACATGAGTTTATAAACGAAATTGTATTATCCATTAAAAATGAAACTATTTCAAAAGATTGTTAGCATTAAACATTTTTTACCAATAGAAGTATTCGGCATAAAATAACTCAAGGGGTTGACATGCCGTAAAACCCAACCAACAAAACCAAACCAAACCTGTTGGCTGGAGTGGTTCAGACACTGGGGCATAAATACCAAGGCGATTTCTCTCAAGAGGGAAGAATGACTATTTTCAGCAGAATTCAGTCTGCTTCTGTCAGATTAACAGCATGATCCCAGGGGGCCATGCCCCCAGGCAATGCCAATGAGATTCCCGCATCTTTTGACTATCCACGCATGAGCTTTGGTTTGTGTGTGGCTTCTCACATTACAAATAGAAAAATGTATTTATAAAAAAATTGTATTATCCATTAAGAATTGATTTATTTCAAAACTTTATCGGCATTAAATGACCCACTGGGGTTGATATGCCGTAAAACAAAACAAACCAAACTTTCTTATCTCCCCCCCCCCCAATTAGAATACTTAATCCTGAAATGTTTTTTGCTGAGTTATTAGCTTCTTTAAAACTGTGTCAATAGCATCAACTAACAACTAATTAGATAAACATTTATTTGATACATGAATATCTTTTTCTTTTTATTTGTTTCCAATGTTTCGTTCTTTGTAGATCTTATTTTTACAAAGTAATTTAAACTGATATTTTATCCAAATTACTTAATGTCATTCCTCCCGGTGTAATTTCGTTGAATATTCATTTGCGATTATTTTTTCATTTCAACATTGTCCGTTATTCGTTTTATTTTTTCTTTACATTTTTCTTTGATTTTATTATCGATTTTTGCTTATCATCTATTGGTTCTTACAATCAACAACAAAAAATAAACACTTAATTTTTGTATCTTACATTTAGTCGCCATCTTTGATTTGATTTTTAAGTTTTTTTTTTTGTATTTTCTTTCTTTTTCATCTTCTCTTTGTGCCCCCTTATCTTACTCACTGTCTTCTTTTTGTTTTTCATATACTTTTTCTTTTCTCCTCCTTCTCTAACTTCCTCTTCTTTTTCCTCCAGTTCTTCCTCATCATTTCTTTCCTCTTTTCCATCTTCCTATTCTACATTCGCCTCTTTTCCATCCTCTTCTCTTTCCTCCTCTTCTTATTCACCGCACTTTCTTTCTTTTCTTCCTTCATTTCTCTTTCCAGTTTTCTATCTTTCTATTCTACATACCCCCTCTTCTTTTCATTCCACCTTATTCATCGTCTTCTCCTTCCTTTTCATTTTCTTACTTTTTTATTTCTTATTTTTATACTTTCTTTTTCTCTCTTATTTTTTCTTTACATGTTTACTTTTTATGTATGTCATATTTTGTCTTTCTTTTTTTCTTTCTTTTTCATTTAAATTTCAAACTTTTTCTGTTTTTTCTTATCATTTTTACCTTTTTACTTTTTTTTTTTTCTTTTATCATTTTGTATTTTGTTTTCTTAATCATTTTGTACTTTTTTTTCTTTCTTTTCTTTTATCATTTTGTACTTTTTTCTTTCTTTTCTTTTATCATTTTGTACTTTTTTTCTTTTCATTTTTTTTTCTTAGGCACTTCTCATGATTATCGACAGGACATTTCTTTAAAGAAAAAACAACATTTTGTGGGTTATTTAAAATTAATTGCCTGTTACAATTTATTCTACTTATATCTACATTTCTACTTATTATTGAACCCTGTCGTACGGGGCTTTAGAATACACCAACTGCACCACTGCAGAGGGGTAAGACCCCCGCTTTAATGGAGCCAATTGTTGGCTGTTGGTGGTGACCTATTATGTTTAAGGATGGAACCCTGATAGCTTAGCAGTCCATGACATGCAATACTCCACTTTGGTCCCTACCGATTAATCGACTGATCACGTCAAGCCCTAGCACCTATATGATTGTCCCAACCCTATTGCTCTTATGGCAAACCCACAACCTTTTTATCATATAGGAGCTAGAAAGTGGTGACTGAGGTCTAATTGCCCTGGGTATGAGGTTAAACTATCTGATAGTGAGGTTCCAGTTCTGGAGGTCAGGAGAATGTGGAGCACCCCTTCATCACCATTGCTCCCATGTCTACTCTGACCCGGAGTGGTAGTACCTGTTAGGGTCCCACGAAATGACAAAAACTATTTAGCCAAGTATGTATTTTCCCAACCTCCCTGAACCCTGTCAGTGGGGCTTTAGAATACGCTGACTGCACCTCTGCATAGGGTACGATCCCCCAATAGAACCATCTGTTGGCCGTGGGTAGTAAATACCTATTATTTACCCATAATTTGAGGTAGATTCATACCTTTCCCAAAAGTCTAAACGCTATGTGAAATGCAAACAGTCCCATTTAACCCATATAGGTGACCCTAACAGGTAGTACCATTCCGGGTCGGAGTGGATCTTTAGAGACCTTACTTTTGGGATTACCCTCGTACTGACCCCGAGTGGTAGTACCTGTTAGTCATATTTACCTATAGTCTAGTCTCAAGTATCTATTAGTACTGAATAGCGAGTTCGATCCATTCCGGGTCGGAGTGGATCTTTAGAGACCTTACTTTTGGGATTACCCTAGTACTGATCCGGAGTGGTAGTACCTGTCAGTCATATTTACCTAGAATCTTGTCTCAAATATCCATTATTACTGAATAGCGAGTTCGACGCAATTTTTGTTCTTTCCCACCCATGAGCTTCGGCTTGTGGGTGGGCCCACGTTAAAACGAGGCCTTGTGCCCAGCCCATGCAAGTGGGGTATGAGGCAAATACCTGAATAGCGGGTTCGATCCATTCCGGGTCGGAGTAGATCTTTGGAGACCTTACATTTGGGATTCCGCTCGCACTGAACCAATTCCAAGAATTATTTAATAGACTTATTTTCCTGGCGATTCTTCAACTCGAATCACTGAAAGAAAATAGATCTCCTTTTTATAATTGCTTTTACTTACAGGGATTACCTTCTTTTCAAAAGGCATCTGCTCAACACGACTCAATTAAATCTACGAATTGAGCAGCGAACAGCAGAATCTCCGTCGAACGGATAATTGGTTGGCTGTTAGAGGGGGTCAGGAAGTGCTTGTAATGCACGCATTAACCCGCTCGAAGCACTACGGGGTCATTCAGGGCATCGCATTAACTACCAGAATCGAATTTGCTTGTCTTGCGAAAGGTCCGCTAAATCACCTAGTTAACAATCGCTCTACGGCAGTTGCCTAATTGAAAGAGGGATTTGGTACTTAGTCTAGTGGAGGCAATCGTTGTGTAACGGTTATCGTCGAGGTAAATGGACTCGGTGACACGAGTTCAAATACTGGAAGAGGCTGTTTGCATTTCATATAGCGCTAATACTACATGCTATGGAGCTGTGGAGGAACGTAATGTAAGGGTTATAGTCGAAGGAAATAGTCGCATCAGTTCAGATCCTGGATGAGGCTGTTTGCATTTCCTATAGCGTTAATATCCTTCATCAACATCATCATCCAGTCGCGCTGTTGGCACGGATATCCATGACAATCTCTCTCCATCCGTCCCTATCGCTCATCATTCTCGTGAGGTCCTCTATGCAGCATCCTGTATCCGCACAGAGCTAATCAATGTACGTCTTTGCTGGTCGGCCCACACTGGCGTGCCCATGTGCTGGCTTCCACAGGAGGACGTCGCTTTTGATTTCGATCTTGCTTCTCCAGCAGTGTCCTGCATGTCTTGTCCGTCTTATTCGGATGGTTTGGGCGATATGTGGCAGGTGACTGTACAGCTGTTTTCTTGTAGGGTGTTGTTTCCACGTCTTGTTCAAGATCACCCGCATCATTCTTGTGCAGCTGCCGTCTAGTTTATTCTCTACTTGCTTAATTAGGGTCCAGGTGGTGCAGCCATACAGCAGTACTGACACGACAACGGCCTGGAAGAACTGTCTCTTTAACTACCCTTAGGAAAGTATAATCTAACTATTCTGTCTTTAAGGGTAAAAACGAAAAGTAAACAAAGCACTTAACCTTACAATGCAACCAGTCTAGAAGGAAATCCGAATTTAAACCTGTTAAAATCGGTTTAAAATCGACCTTGTGTCACATTCTGTTCGTGCAGAGTGATTGGTGAATATATACAATCTACTGACCTTGTGTCGTACACTTCCTTTTTTTAAAACTTGCAGTTATATGTTTTAATATAATTAAATATTATATTGAATTAGAACGACAAATGAAATTGAATACGACCGCTAATATCCTTGGGAAAGGTATGCATCCAAATATTCTCCTTTCAGCTATGGGTAAAGACAGACTTTAATCTTGGTATGGCCAGTGACCTAGGAGAAGGGAAACTCTTAAACATAGACCTTGTTGAAGGAGGTTAGTAGATACATACTTGGCTTATTAGAACAAACAAAATATTTTTTCATTTCTTTCATCTATTTTATCTCTTCTGCATCTTTTCTCTTTCTTCGCTTCCTTTTTTCGTTCCTTATGAAGCAGACGAAAAGCGCCTGATGTACAGCATAACTGCTCACTTCTCACTAACTGCATTATTTCAGTCCTTATATTAACTTTCTTTTTCTCTGTTGTATTGTGTTCTTTTTCTACCCCTTTTTTCCTTCCTTATGTCGTATCCTGAGTATGATGTTAAATTGCATCTAATGGTAATGTTCCATCGCTGGAGCTCTGGGGAATGAGGGGTACCCCTTTATCGTCATTATTCCCAGGTCCACCCTGACCCGGACTGTTAATACCTGTTAGAGTCCCACCCAAGAGTTAAATAGAAAAAAACGTGTTAAAAAAATTGAGTTTAAAAAAAAATTCAATACCCCATCAAGAATGAATAAAACAAAATATCTTCGGCATAGAATAGCCCAACAAGGGTTGACATGCCGTAAAATCCAACCAACCAACCTTCCTTATGTTCTGTTCCATTAAGGCAGACGGAAAGCGCCAAATGTACAGCTTATCTCTCTCATTATATATATATATATATATATATATATATATATATATATATATTATATATATTATATATATATCTGGTGTATAACGTGTTCTTTTCTCCCCTTTCTTTCCTCTCAATCAAAACGGTATGGCGTATTATCTATTTAAACCGACGACAAAGTCGTAACATTCAAACACAGGCGTTCATGCCTTATTCCATTAGCGTTATTGAAATGTTCGTATCCTGGTGCGCATGCGCGAGTCAAACGAGGAAACATGTAATGTAAATAAATGTGTAATTACACAGACACGTAAAACGAATCGCTAATGCTCTGAACTCAATTAGATTTTAATGAAGTTTTCAGTTAAATGTTTAGCCAATAGAACTGCACGTTCACTTGAATTAAACGAGATACAATTGGTGAGAAAATCTCCTGTTCAACACCAATTAGAACGTCGATCACTCGAAGGCATTGAAATAAGAGTGAATACAGCAAGAAACAGACTCTAGATCCATTAGAGTATGTGTAATTTGTTCCTTGATAGCATCGAACAATACACTGATTTTATTGAATGTTCTTAAATTCCCTGCTTCAATTTTCAATAGCAAAAACAACACTTATAGGAGGAATTCCCAATTTTAAGAGCTTCCATACAAAACGACGATTAATAATTAAAGAACATCCTAAGATATCAGGGGAACAAAATATAGTGAAAGAAATAATGCATTTCAAAGCGTGCGCGAACGTGTTTTGCGTGCAAAATGAGTGAAGGGCTCGAAAGAAAAGAAAACATGGCCGCCTTAGCACCATAACATATTCCATGCTACTATAAGAATTGAATGTGTGGTTCTTATAGAAGGCTGAGAGTAACCTTCCAACGTAAGTGAATATATACATAAATAAATCCGAACTAAGTACAACATAATAATACAGACTTTATTGTCTGAGCACGTAGAACATGACATACGTGACATTATACAAAAAGATAGGACGAAATTTCTTTTGGAAGTACGAAAGAGTTCATGAAGAATATGAGATGTCAAAGCCCCCCCCCCCACTTAATGGACAGAGAAACCACGCGTCTAGTCCATCCTTTGTGGATGCTAGACTTAGAGAAAGAGGGCTTCCTCAGGCCGAGTTTAAATACCCAGCTAGTAGTGCCACCTAGTCATGAAAACCTGGCGGCTAGGGAAGACAGGTTCATTCCAGCAATGGCAGACAATCGCTACAGTACCATCGAACAATACACTGATTTTATTGCAGGTTTTTAAATTCCCTGCTTCAATTTTCAATAGCAAAAACAACATACTTATAGATGGAATGCCCAATTTTAGGAGCTTCCATACAAAACGACGATTAATAAGTAAAGAACATTATAAAATAAAGTGGGACAAAATGTAGCGAAAGAAATTGACGTACCTAAGAGCTCAAAGCGGGTATGAAAGTGTCTAGATTACAAAATCAGTGGAGGCCTCGATAGAAAAGAAAATATGACTGCCTTAACACCTTGATTTAAAAAAACGTGAGAATAAAGAAAGGGAAATATAGAGGGGGTGAGTGAGCGGAAGTGATAACGTTAATCTGTTACAAGTGAACATAACGAAAACAAGAAAGAAAAAAAGAATGAGAGTTAAATCAAGATTATTATACTTTTTAGATATTGAACTATTTTCGCAATAGCTCTTAAGTAAACATATCAAACATTGTAATCAAATTATCATATTGTAGTATATCCATATAGTATGGTAGTGAATGCCCCTCCGATCAATTGGCTGCTCACATCAAGCCCTAGCATCTATGTGATTGTCTCAATCCTGTTTTCCTTATAGTAAACCCCAATAAATCAAGATTATTATACTTTTTACATATTGAACTTAAGTAAACATATCAAACGTTGTAATAATCAAATTATCACACTGTGGTATATCCACAGGTCCCGCCAGTGAATATCATTATAATTTTTACATATTGAAGTATTTAGCAATAGCACTTAAGTAAACATATCAAACATTGTAATAATCAAATTATCACACTGTGGTATATCCACAGGTCCTGCTAGTTAACATTATTTCATTAACAATATTATTATTAACGATATTAGTTTTACATTGTTATTGCCTACAATTAACAGCCTTACAGACTGTTAAATGATTTCACATTTCAGATATTTTCCAGACATAAGAAGCCGAGAGTAGAGGAGCCCACAGGGGAAAAAAACATCTAAATCGACTAATTTCATACACGTTCGTCCCTCTTTCCTTCCGGCAGTGCAAACAGCAGAAAGGGGTAAAGTGAACATATGCACTTTTGTTGCAGAACACTTACAAATTTAGATCACCCTGATGGCCTTCATTAAAAATGTCTGCTTTCGTTTCATAATGCCTAAAGGCGGTGAATATACAAGAACAAAACGACTGATATATGTCTTTGAGGCTGCTTACCGCACAAACTCGATTAATGAGCGTCTTCATGTAATAAACGACCCCTAATTTTTAACCACGAAAACGTATTTATTGCATGTAATAAAAGACCCCTAACTTTTCTTAAAAAATCCACTCTGAATTATACACACAGACTACCACCTAGATGTTGTGAGTTCGGTCCCTGATGCGAGATGCTGTTAGAGTATCCTGACGTATAGTTATTTACTAAGCTTACATTAGATGCGGCACAAGGCCAGATGTAAGGGGCACCCAGTGAGAATCGAACTCACTTACAATGGTCTGCAAATCTAGCTTGCTAACCATTACACCACGAAGTATAGTTATTTACTAAGCTTAGCTTAGATGCGGCACAAGGCCAGATGTAAGGGGCACCCAGTGAGAATCGAACTCACTTACAATGGTCTGCTAATCTAGCTTGCTAACCATTACACCACGAAGTATAGTTATTTACTAAGCTTAGCTTAGATGCGGCACAAGGCCAGAAGCATGGGTACCCAATGAGAATCGAACTCATTAACAATGGTCTGCGAGGCGAGCTTGCTAACCATTACACCACGAAGTATAGTTATTTACTAAGCTTAGCTTAGATGCGGCACAAGGCCAGAAGCATGGGGTACCCAATGAGAATCGAACTCATTAACAATGGTCTGCGAGGCGAGCTTGCTAACCATTACACCACGAAGTATAGTTATTTACTAAGCTTAGCTTAGATGCGGCACAAGGCCAGAAGCATGGGTACCCAATGAGAATCGAACTCATTAACAATGGTCTGCGAGGCGAGCTTGCTAACCATTACACCACGAAGTATAGTTATTTACTAAGCTTAGCTTAGATGCGGCACAAGGCCAGAAGCATGGGTACCCAATGAGAATCGAACTCATTAACAATGGTCTGCGAGGCGAGCTTGCTAACCATTACACCACGAAGTATAGTTATTTACTAAGCTTAGCTTAGATGCGGCACAAGGCCAGAAGCATGGGTACCCAATGAGAATCGAACTCATTAACAATGGTCTGCGAGGCGAGCTTGCTAACCATTACACCACGAAGTATAGTTATTTACTAAGCTTAGCTTAGATGCGGCACAAGGCCAGAAGCATGGGGTACCCAATGAGAATCGAACTCATTAACAATGGTCTGCGAGGCGAGCTTGCTAACCATTACACCACGAAGTATAGTATGTTCGAAAAGTCACCACTTATATTTATAGACTCTACCAAGTAGCAGGGACTCGATTGACCAATGAAAAGACGACAAATGTATTTAAGGTCGTTGATGAATTGTCCTAAAATCAGTTGTCGAATGGATTCCCTCCCAGAAGAATATTTACAAACAATGTTGTCGAGTTCAACTCAGTTACTGGTTTTAAGAAAAATTAAAATTAAATGAAATTACAGATATATTGAAAAAAAAACAATCTTTTTTTTAAAAAATGACTTATCTGTCTGTTTATTTTCAATGTCTAAACGTTCATTTCCATAAAAAAAAAGGAAAAAAATTTAAAAAATAGGCACATACAATGCATTTTAAAACTTAGTCAAATTTTCTAAGTAGCTTAAGAATAGAGCCAGTGTAGACAAAACTTGTTGCAAACCAAACCAAAGTTAAGTGACCTGAAATAACTCAAAGTTTTGAAATAAAATAACGGATGCATTATACAATTCATTCATAAATCAAAACTGAAAATGTTATTAAAATTGGATAATTCCCTGATTTTTTGTAATTTTTTCATTTATTTTGTAAAATATGGATGTGACGTAATCTTTGGCAATACCTAGTATTCAATTACCTTTTTAAACTGATCGTCATATTTTGTTGAGGGGAGGAGGTGTTCGCTTCTAGGTACCGAGTTGTCGTAAAATGACTAACTCCATCAATAAATTTGACCGTTCTGTATCAGCCAATGAAAACGTTCCACAATTCCCACTTCTTCTATTTAACACTTTTCTCAGTTTACATCTGATTTGATAGAGTTATCTTTCCTTGGACTTACAATGTTCTCCATCTTGTGGTAAGTTGCTCATTTTTTTCCCTTTTTGTCCCCCCCCCCCTTCTAAAACATTAAAATGGCGATTCAGGTTTTGAAAGATATTAGCACGAATGTGTGAACCTTATTATTTACAGTTCCTTAAAGAATAAGAAAACTTCACTCACAAATTAAAACCAAAGAAAATAAAAAGAATTGACTCGTAAAATCTATTATACTCAAAAAGTAAAAATTATCAGTGTTATCCATTATCCACTTACAAATGCATTAATTCATATTTCTGGTTTATCTATTCATATATGAAGGGCAGTTGTGTGTATGTATGTCCGGAGGAAACTACGAAAATAAGACAATTAACGACAAAGTAAATTATAGGTACATATTTACTATCACCAGATCTTGCATTTTGAGCAAAAATAATAATTTGATTTAGATTTGTGAAGATAATTTTTTTTAAAAATTAAATGATAGCAGAATGGAATTTTTTTACATTTAATATTTTGAATAGTAGACATCAACGTTTCGTTTCAGAGTGGCTGGATCAATGCAATGGTCTTTTTTTAGATAGGGATTTTAATTGTGGCATCCGACGAGGATCCAACTCACGATTCAGTCATAAGGATCTGCGGGACTAACGTTAAAAATCCCCCCTCTACTCGGGCGATACTAGCTTCTAGTTCATGATATAGGGATGTACAAATTCACGCGCCTTTCAAAAAATGGGGATCACTGGAATTCTTTTTAAAAAATGAACTATAATTCCGATTTTGATAAAATTTTCGGTATATGAAATAATAAAAGATCTTTTATTCTAAACATATGTTTACTCTAAATGAAAAAGACTAATTTTTTCTCCAATGAGTGAAATAAAAACTAACGAAAAAATAATTTTAAATCTAGAGTAAACATATGTTTAGAATAAAAGATCTTTTATTACTTCATATACCAAAAATTTTATTGATCCATTATTTAGCTGAGGTGACGATACACATAAAGAAAAAATCAGCATATAAGCAACACCAGATAATTAGGATTTACATTTTTGAATTTATTTTGGATGATTTTGACGGTCTCACTTTTAACCAGAGGGTGTTGCAAGATCATAACGGTCGTGCAATTAAGAAACACGAGTATTAATATTGAGATTTCATCTTGGACGATTTGGATGATCTCATTTTTAACCAGAGGGTGTTGCAAGATCATAACGGTTGTACAATTAAGAAACACGAATATTAATATGTAGTTATTTACTAAGCGTAGCTTAGATGCGACACAAGGCCAGAATTATGGGGCGCCCAGTGAGAATCGAACTCACTAACAATGGTCTGCTAATCTAGCTTGCTAACCATTACACCATGTGAGGTGCCAGAATATTTATATATAGATTTTTATTATAGAAAATGAGTGATAAAATGTTTTAACCCCAATCTCGGAAAAATGAGTGGATTTTATTGAACTTTGGTCTTTGCTGGTCTCCACTAATTTATACTGAACCAAACTACTACTTCTACTAAACAGTTTTATAAGGACCTGGTATTGAAGTCAGTTAGTCTACTGTTGGTTTTAATAATAGCAGCTAAGTAGCACTTTTGCAGTGTCCAAGACAGCTGGTATAAATAGGAATCAAGAATGATCCATTCATGAATCAGGGTGATTTGGGTCATTCCATTCCTTGAGTTCTGATTGGTTGCTTGACTGGTTGATCTGCATGACACTGTGGAGTCTTATATATCCTTGGTCATTTTGCAGTGGACTTTGTGGCATTTCGAGTTTGTATTGAGTTACAATCGCATGCTACCTTGTCTTCCCAGTTCGACGGTAATTGGAACTTATTCTTCACGATGGTGAGTATCATTGTTTCTACAGATTATAAACTAAGCACAACTGAACTAGTGCGCAAGACAGCTGGTACTTATGGGACCCAAGAATAGTCATATTCATGTATTTGGGTGATTCCATTCCATGAGTCATGGCTACTTGGTTTTATTGAAGTCAGTTAGTCTACTGTTGGTTTTAATAACAGCAGCTAAGTACAACTGTGGCAGTGTCCAAGACAGTTGGTATAAATAGGAATCAAGAATGATCCATCCATGAATCTGGGTGATTTGGGTGATTCCACTCCTTGAGTTCTGATTGGCTGCTTGACTGCTTGATTTGAATGACATTGTGGAGTCTTATATATACTTTGTCCTTTTGCAGTGGACTTTGTAGCATTAGAGTTTGTATTTGAGTTACAACCGTTTGTTGACTTGTCTTCCCAGTTCGACGGTAATTGAAACTTTACTTATTCTTCAGGTTTCTATGATGTTATGAGGCTTCATAAATACCCTGGATTGCAACAAGATTAGATCCGTATTCAGTTATGACCACTTGTTGCCTTGTCTTACCAATTAGTCAGTAATTGGAACATAGTATAATTATAAACTAATACCTTATAAATATAACCTACCAAAATATATTCAGAAGGGTTAATGTATAGATAGCTGAGATATCAATTTTAATTTTGAGGTTCCTTTTAAACTTGTGAAATTTTAGAAAGAGATTGAGAAGGGTTAATATCCGTTTCAGATAAATATTTAGTAATTCCTCCAAGACATAAATTCTAAAAAATAATAATGTACCTGTGGAAATATATTACTACCTAGGTACGTGAATTTCTCTACCGGCGTGAGAGGTTTATCGTTGGGACTCGAGATGCCTCCCCTTTTTAAGAAATAATGAACTCGGGTTTCATCAGAGTTCACATAGAGGCCGAAGTTCCCTGCTGCCTTCTCCAGGCTATGTAGCAGGATTCGGCTTATATATTTGTAAGAAGTGCCAGATCATCAGCGTAGACGGCATCCGTAATAGTCTGTGCGGGATATCGCCTACTTGCCTTTTTTAGTGTGAGACCTTTTCTTTTATGGGATCTAATGATATTTGAAGTAGGTTGTCTAGCATTATATATATATTATATATATATATATATATATATATATATATATAATATATATATATGAATTTAACATTTTTGAAAAATGAAAAAAAAATTTTTTTTTAATCTTAATATTTTTTTAAAAAAAAATGATGTTATATAATGATGTAAGGTATATTTTCAAAAATGTTAAATTTCATATTGTCGGATTAATTTCCATCTATTTTTCATATATATATATATATATATAATATATATATATATGTTATAATACCAATATATTATTTGGAGTAGCATTAATTATTTAGATATCTGAGATATCAAATTCAATTTTCAGAAAAATTGTAAAATTTTAGAAAAAGATTAAGTCTTGGAAGGGTTAATCTTTTTCAGATAAATGCTTAGTGATTCCTCCAAGACAGAAATTCTAAAGAATAATAATGTATTTCGGAACCATGTAGCTGATTCTTCAATTTAGTGACAATATTTATCTTGGAGGCTAAAGCTGAAAACAAAACTACAAAAATAAGGATACAATTTCCTTAAACGAGCTTCGAGGACTTCGGATTAAATCTCCAATTTTTGTGAATGCCTTTTTGCAAGACAGAATAAGTCAGTAATTTTTAGTCCCTCGATACGTTCAGGAAATTAGAAATGCTCCAAGCTGTGAACCAAGTTACCGATTGCTAGAGGAAATCCAGAGTTAATTATACAATTTGCTCTAACGATTCTCTTCACGTTATTTCAGGGTAATATTGCGAACAGTTCAACAAAGACTGAATCAGCTGGTATTACAATGGAATCAGAAGAATGACTGGACAAATTTGGTACTAAAAGTGTTGAGGGAGGAAATCAGGAACTCTTGAAAAATGCTTTATTATTAGTCAAGTATAACATTAAAAATTTCATTGAAATATATATATATATAAATCATTTTGCAGACCATATATATATATATATATATATATTATATATTATATATATAAATGTGTGTGTGTGGAATTAAATAAAAAAGGCAGGTCTCCTGTTAACAATTTTATTGGTGATGTTTTCAAGCTTTCTGGCCAACTTTTTTATATTCAACCTAAAATGACCCAATGTGTTTGAAAAATAACCAAACTATCTATGGGTTAAATAGGTAATTGCATTTCACTTTGCGCTAATACCGTTGGGAAAGATATGAATATTACTCTCCCTCCAACTATGGACAAATAGTAGGGCAGACTGGGCTCTTTAACCTTGGTTAGGCAACCGGTCTAGGAGAAGGAAGACTCTGAATTTAAACCTGTTGAACTCCGCTTAAGAAATTGACCTTGTGTCACACCCTGCTCGTGCGGAGGGGTTGGTAAATTATATATATGGATTAAATAGAAAAAAATTGAGTTTTTAAAAAATTGAGTACCCTTGAAGAATGAATAAAACGGAATGTATTTGGCATAAAATAATCCAACACGAGTTGAAATGACGTAAACTCCAACCAACCAGCTTCTTTCATACGCATCCTATTTTTTTCTGTTGGTTTCTTCAAAACCAGTCCATTGTCTTATGGCAAACCCCAACCCTTTTTATCATATATGTACTAGGAGGCAGTGGCTGAGAGTCTGTGTATGACGTTAAACACTGATAATGAAGTTCCGATTTTGGAGCTCTGGAGAATGTGGAGTACCCCTTCATCACCATTACTCCCAGACCCACTCTGACTCGGAGTATTAGTTTCTGTTAGGGTTCCATATATGAGTTAAATAGATTACAATGAATTATTAAAAAATGTGTTTTAAAAACATTATTACACACAAAGAATGTATAAAACGGAATGTCTTTGGCATAAAATAGTCCAACTAGAGTTGGCATGCCGTAAAATCCAACCAACTTCTGTTTGGAATCATTTTCTTGTTCTCCTTTCCTTCCTTACTGTTTCACTTCAATTAGATTTTTCATACTCATCCTATCCATCTCTTTTTCTATGGGTTTTCTTCACGAACAGTCGACAGTCCTCGAACTAACTCCATTTTTCTAAATTCGTTATTTATTACTGTTAACGTTCAATTTTATTAGTTTTAGTTTAGTTTTTGTTCACCGGTTGTTTGTACTGGTAGAAAGATATAAGATGTCTTTCAAGGTTTTTCGTGTAATATACTCCGTCGAAGAAGACATATCCTTTTGTTTTGCTTATTTTTTTTTTTTTTTACTTATTTCTGTCTTTGTAGGTTTTGTTCATTTATTTATTTTTCGCATTCCTCTCGGGCGAACCATCACTCTTCTTCTTGCTTTTCGACTTTTCGCTAACTCTCCATGGTTAATATTGTCAATTTTCTCATTTCACGATACGCCACGAGGATAATGTCGATTAGACGTATATCTCTTTCTCTCCCCCATGACAACCGACCGTTGGAAGAAGAAAAAAAAAACATTCATTACCATTCCTGCAGACTTTTTCCCATTTTTGCAACCTACATGTGTGTATATTTGCTAATGCTAGAAATTATATACATATATATGTATATGTAATATATATATATATATATATATATATATATCTTGGGCCGACTTTATTAAAAAATAGCAAAAAAAGATAAGTGTCTGACGTTTCTTCCTGTTTCTTTTCCTTCTCCAATGTGATTTCCTTGTTAGCATTTTTTTCAGCAACACACTGCCCTCAATAGTTATATTGAAATACACAGTCTGAGGCTTTCCGTAAAACACCAATAAGCTAGTTTAGCGGAATATTGTACCGTTGAATCAGACGGAAGTTTACTCAATAACTACGGCCCTGTCAGCCAGACGGCGTAGAACACATCGATCGCACCTTCCAGAGGGGTAAAATTCCATATTTTTGTAGCAGGTAGCAACAAAGATTGAACTCGCAGCCTTCTGATCGTGAGTGGTAACTCGTAGTAATATTCTTGGCATCCCTGTTGGCTGGCCGACTGCTACTCTGCAGAGGGGTAAGACTCCCCCAATGGGACCAGCTGTTGGCCGTGGGTGGCGACCCGTGATGCTTAAGGATAGAACACAAGTGGATGAGCAGTTCATGACTTGCAATACGCCACTTTGGCCCTATCTTGGGCTAGACGGGCGGTCTAAAATTAAACCTTAAACAAATGGAGATAGATAGATATTTTCAACAAGTAAATGTATTGGGGGGGGGGGTCGCATCTTTTTTTTGTCGTAATTCTTGTTTATTTAAACTAAAAACAAGACGTTAAACAAACATGAATAAAAGAAAATCTTGATATTTAAAGTAATATAGATAAATATGAACAAATTGAGATAGATATGAATACGGATAGATAGTTTTGAATAGACTGGGATAGATAAACAAACAAAATAATATATATAGATATGATCAAATGGAGATAGAAGGATAGATAGATAGATATAAACAAAGTAAAAAATGAACGATTGAGATAGATAGAACGATAGATGTAGATAGATAGATGCGATATTTTACCCTACCTCCAGTATATTTTTGACAAGTAAATGTAATATACATATATATTAAATATTTGTTCATTTTTTACTTTGTTTATATCTATCCACCCACCCATCTATCTATCTATCTAGTCATCTTCATATCTATCTATCTACATTTGTTCATATCTATCTATATTATTTCGCCTGTTTGTAGCAGGTAACAACAAAGATTGAACTCGCAGCCTTCTGATCATGAGTGGTTCCACCTGTTGGCCGTGGGTGGCGACCCGTGACGCTTAAGGATAGAACCCAGGTGGATGAGCAGTTCATGACATGCAATACTCCACTTTGGCCCTATCTTAGGCTAGACGGGCGGTCGGAGAGGCCCCCTTTGATCAATCGGCTGGTCACGTCAAGCCCTAGTACCTATATGATTTTCCCAACCCTATTGCCCTTATGGCAAGCCCCAACCCCTTTTTATCATATGGGTGCTAGAAGGCGGTGGCTGCGGGTCTACATGTCCTGGGAATGACGTTAAACTCTATCTAATGGTGAGGTTCCAGTTTTGGAGGTTTAGGGAATGTGGAGCACCCCTTCATCACCATTGCTCCCTGGTCCACACTGACCCGGAGTGGTAGTACCTATTAGGGTCCCATCTATGGGTTAAATAGAAAACATGAGTTTATAAACGAAATTGTATTATCCATTAAAAATGAAACTATTTCAAAAGATTGTTAGCATTAAACATTTTTTACCAATTGAAGTATTCGGCATAAAATAACCCAAGGGGTTGACATGCCGTAAAACCCAACCAACAAAACCAAACCAAACCTGTTGGCTGGAGGGGTTCAGCCACTGGGGCATAAATACCAAGGCGATTTCTCTCAAGAGGGAAGAATGACTATTTTCAGCAGAATTCAGTCTGCTTCTGTCAGATTAACAGCATGATCCCAGGGGGCCATACCTCCAGGCAATGCCAATGGGATTCCCGCATCTTTTGACTATCCACGCATGAGCTTTGGTTTGTGTGTGGCTTCTCACATTACAAAGACCTTGTGTCACATCCTAACCTAGTGGAAGGTCTTGATAGATACCAAGAATTACTGTTTTCAGCGGAGAGAGCCGTCTGTCCGTACCAGTCTCACGACATCGCTTGCAACAAGAGATGACATGAAGACTCAAAGGATTTCTGTTTTTAATTCCCTATACAATCACACTATGCGACACCAACAGTTAACCTATTTTTTTAAAACTCACCAAAACTAGATGCCAAATAAGGTCACAGCTGGGGTGTGTCCAGTGCGAATTGAATTCACTATATATATTTACCCAATCCCTCCACACAATCAGGATGCGACACAAGGTCAATTTTTAAGACTGGTTGCCATACCAAGGTTAAAAAGCCCAGTCTGTCCAACTATTTACTCATATCTAAAGGGAGAATGGTTTAATTCGATATAGGAGTGAATTGACTCGCCCATTATCAGGATATAGTAGGTACCTAACTCTTATGCAATTGTTAAAAGATGCATACTCTCCCATCGATGAGGAGCACCCCGTCTCAACCATTGTTCCCTGGTCCACTCTGACCCGGAGTGTTAGTATCTGTTAGGGTACCATCTAATAGTTGTAGACTAGCAGGACCTGTGGATATAGCACAGTATGATAATTAAAGTATTACGTCTGATATGTTTACTTAAGATCTATTGCTAAATAGCTTCAATATGTAAAAAGAATAATAATCTCGATTTAACTCTTTACTAACAAGACCTGTGGGTAAACTACAGTATGATAATTGTCAAGAAATGTCCTGGGGATGACGTTAAACTCTATCTGATGGTGAGGTTCCAGTTCTGGAGGTTTGGGGAATTTCACATTCCCCAAACCTCCAGTTCAAACCTCTTCATCACCATTACTCCCACGTCCACTCTGACACGGAGTGGTAGTACCTATGAGTTAAATAGAAAAATGTGTTTATAAAAAAAAATGAGTATCCATTAAGAATGACTTTATTTCAAAACTTTATCGGCATTAAATGACCTACAGAGGTTGATATGCCGTAAACCAAACCAAACTCTCCCATCGCTGCAATCCTACCGTAAGACCTTGACAGTGGCTTTCGAACGTGTCATTTGTTCACATTAAAACAATTTAGGACTTAGATTGCAATACTGATAGGACTTTGTATCGGTTTAGCTCGGTCAGTAGAGCATCAACATAGAAACCACAAGGTTCCTGGTTCGATGTCGCTGAGTAGCCGAGATTGGGTAATCTGATTTCAGTGACAAAGTGGGCAGCTGACGTTAGGTATGGCACTCCACCTCAGCAAAATAATGGGCAGCTGACGGTGGATGTGGCACCCTACCTGAGAAAAAAATCTCCCTTCTCAAACATTAGCGAAAAAGGAATAGACTCCCTCAGTGTTTCGGCTGATATCGACAAAAGGCCACTCCGCTAAATATATATATATATATATATATAATATATATATATAAGTTAAGTAAACAAACAAATGTGTTTATTTTTTTATATGTTTTTTTTAGCCGACAATTTTTGGAGGATATGTGCTTAATTGAAGTCATACCGAATTTTGAAAATTAATTAGTTTATAATTAATGAATTTGAACATATATGCCCGCCCAAATTAATTAATTATTAACTAATTAAGTTTCAAAATTAGGTATGACTTCAATTAAGCACATATCCTTAAAAAAAATATATAGGGCCGGTTTAGCTCAGTCGGTAGAGCGTTCGGCTAGGAATCACAAGGTTCCTGGTTCGATACCGGCCCTCGCCAACTCAGCGTATGAGTAGCACAGGGATCTGTGCGGTAGAGTGAGGAGCTAATGGTCGGTGTGGGGCCCACCTCAGACGCTAAAATAATCTCCTTGGTCTAGCGCTATTAAAAAGGGGATAGACTCCCTCGCTCATTGGCTGATACCGACATTAGGCCGCCCCGACGACTTTACTTACTTATATATACTAGCAAATATATGCACCCTCCGGGTGCAAGTATTTAAGTTTTAATGTAATAAAATATTGTATTAAATTAGAAAGGCTAATGAAACTGAATAAGAATACAGATAAAAAGATTTGAAACAGGGAGTATAATAAAAGATTTGAAACAGAGGGAGTATAATAAAAAATGGAACAACTGAAATTTACTCTTCCATCACTCTCGTCTTTCATTGTTATCTTTTCTAATTTAAGTATTTAGTTAAAATAGGAAGTAAAGAATAAAATGACACTTATTTTATCTTGTTAATGGATTTCATTTAAGATTCATTGAAGAGATTTTTGCTTATATTCATTAAAATAAAACCAAACAGTTAGAAATCAATAATACTAAGCACATATTTATTAAATTCGATTTTTTAATATTAATATGCAAATTAGCCTTCCCGTTCACATTGTAAAGCGCTATTTTCTTGTATATATAAATATAATTGCATGTTGTTAGTATGTAGACATAGTTAACAGTATTAATAATGTAAAACAATTTTATTAATAATTGAGGTTTAGATAAAAATAAAATCATGGAGAATGTGATGTCAATAACAAAGAGAATTGTGACTTGAGTAGGAATATAGTTTCGGTTACAGACAGAAAAACACACATCTCCATTATAAATAAGATATATATATATATATATATATATATATATATATATATCTATACACACATATACATATATATATATTTACACACACACACACACATATATATATATATAGTATATTACAACACATATATATATATATACCAGCCCGATTCGTTAACCTGTATATGTACATATATATACAAAGTTTTATTTATTCCAATAGTTCACAAACTTTGAATTCTTCCGAGCAAAAAGACAAAGTGGGTGAAAGGGGAGAGGGCGGAGAATACCCTAGATAACAAAAGATGATGGGGGAGGGGTTCGGAATGAGTAATTATTGACAACGTATTCCTCTAGTCTATTACCCCTTTGGGAAATGTCTGCGATTGTTGATGTGGAGGGTTTATAGTTTTTAGTCTCTTCCTAAATATAAAGTACGTTGTGCTATTCGCGTCATCTGGCACGCTCACTGTGCACCAAAACTTTTGGGGGTACGTGGTGGTGGTGGGAGGGGAGGGTCGGGTTCTGTGAGTGGTTTTGTTGGAGAATAACCTCAGGCAAATAAATCTCAAGAAATTGCCAGACCTTTTCAAAAATCATTCCATTTCATTTGCTGTTGGTACCAAAATGATATTCTTCCGTTTTTTCTTTTTTTTTTTTTTCTTTTCTATTTTATTTAATTCACTTCAGTTATCTCCTCTCTCTTTCTTTATCTCTCTCTGTCACTTTCTTTATCTCTCTGTTCTTCTTTATCTCTCTCTTTTCTCTTGCTCTCTCTGTCTCTTTCTTTATCTCTCTCTCTCTTCTCTCTCTTTATCTCTCTCTTTCTTTCTCTCTTTCTTTCTCTTTCTCTCTTCTCTCTTATCTCTTTCTTCTCTTTATCTCTCTTTCTTTCTTTCTTTCTCTCTTTCTCTCTTTTTTCTTCTTCTTTCTCTCTCTTTCTCTCTTTTCTCTTTCTTTTCTTTCTTTTCTCTTTCTCTTTCTTCTCTCTTTCTCTTTCTTTCTTCTCTTCTTTATCTCTCTTCTTTCTTTCTCTCTTTTCTCTTTATCTCTCTTCTTTCTTCTCTTCTTTATTCTCTTTCTTTCTCTCTTTATTCTCTTTCTTTCTTTCTTTCTCTCTATCTCTCTCTCTCTCTTTCTCTCTCTTATCTCTCTCTCTCATCACTTTCTCTCATCTATCCTTTCTCTCTTACTTTCTCTCTCTCTCTCTCTCTCTTGTTCTTCTCTCTCTCTCTCTCTCTCTCTCTCTCTTTCTCTCTCTCTCCTCTCTCTCTCTCTCCTCTCGCTGTCTCTTTCTCTATTCTCTTTTACTATCATCTCGCTCTCTTACTTCCTCTCTTCTCTTTTATAATTCCTATCTCTTTTTTCTTCTTCCTCTTTTTTTCTTTCAACAGCCATCCATATCTCACGCTTTCTTCCCCTTCTATTTTTGATCCATATCTTTTCCTCTCTATTTCTTTCTCTCACTTTATCTTTCTTTTCCCTCTTTATCTCACTTTCACTCTCTATCTCTCTCACTCTCATATATATATATATATATGATAATGAGATAGAGAAACAGTAGAAGTGATATAAATAGATGAAGAAAAGATAATTATCCATCTTCCTCTATTTTCATCTCTACTTCTGTTTCTCCGTTTTTCTATCTCTTTCTCTATATTTTTCTCTCACTTTCTTTCTTTCTCTCTTCCTCTTTCAATAGACATCTCTTTAACTCTCTTTTCTCTCTCTCCTTTTTTCTATATATTTCCCTTTCTTTTTCTCTCTACCTTTCTTTCCCTTTTTTCTCTGACTTTGTATCTCCCCCTCTCACTCTCTCTCTCTCTCTATATATATATATATATACCCTATTTGTTTTTATAATCTTTGGCCTCATTTTCAATGTATCTATCTGATTCTCTCTCTCTCTCTCTCTCTCTCTCTCTCTCTCTCTCTCTCTCCATCCCACTGCCATGGACATTGTTTTATCAGTGGAGAAAGAACAAAAGCAATAAAGAAGAGGGGAAGGAGGAGAGGGAAAAGAAGAATGGAAGCGAGGAAGGAAAAAATGAATGAAGAAAGCAAGAATGAAAATGCGAGGAAGCGAGGAATTCAGGGGAAAAGTAGAAGAAAGAACAGAAGAAAGCAAGAGAAATAAGGAAGAGAGGGAGAATGAAAAATGGAAGGAGGGGGGAGAAAGAAGAGAAGCCAGGAAGAAAGAAAAATGAATGAAAATAAAAGAGCATTGTAAGTGATTGAGAAAGTGTGTAAAAATAACACATTCGAGTAAGGTATGTCGGGGAGAAAGAACAGAAGTGAGGAAGGAAGAGAGAAAGGAATGAAGGAAACAAGAATGAAATAAGAGAAGAAGAAAGAGGAAGAGAGGTGGAAAGAAAAAAAGAAGGAAATAGAAAATGAGGAAAAATAAAGAAGGGGAGAAAGAAAGAAAAGAAGTGAGGTAGGAAAAGAGAAAGGAATGAAGAAAAGAAGAATGGAATAAGTGAAGAAGAAGGGAAGAAAGAAGGAAAAATAAAGTTGATGAGAAAGGACAGAAGTGATGAAGAAAATGATAAAGAGAAGTAAATGACCAAATGAAGTCGGGTGAGAAGGAAGTGGAAAAAAGAAAGGAAGTAAGTAACAAATAAAGTAAGGAAGAAAATAAAGTGGAGGAAAAGAAAGAACAGAAATAAGGAAGAAAGAAAATGAATGAAAGTAAAGGAGCAATGGAATTAGCAGGGAAAGTGTGTAAAGATAACACATTCAAGTAAGGTATGTCGGGGAGAAGAGAAGTGGGGAAGGGAGAGAGAAAGGAATGAAGATAAACACATTCAAGTAAGATAACTCTTAAATGTTGCTGATGTCTTCATAAACTTTCTGAAGCGGAAACTATTTTTTTTTCTTTTTTTTTTTTTTTTTTCTTTCGCTTTTTTTTTTTTTGCGTCTACTTAGTTTTCGTTTCTTTTTTTTGTTTTATTTTTTTAATTCATTTTCTTATTTTCATTTATTTTATATTTTACTTTTCTTTTTCTTTTTCTTTCTCTTTTTTTTTTTCTTTATATTTTTCTTTTCATTTTCTTTTTCTTTTCTTTCCTTTTCTATTTTATTTTATTGTTATTTTTTTAATTCATTGTCTTTATTTCATTTATAATTTCTTTTTTTTTCTTTCTTTTTTCTTTTTTTTTTTTTTTTCTTTTCTTTTCTTTTTTTTTCTTTTTTTTTCTTTTATTTTTTTTCATTTTTCTTTTTCTTTTCTTTTTTTTATTTATTTTTTATTTTTACTTTCTGTTTTATTTTTATTTTATTTTATTTTACTTTCTGTTTTATTTTTTATTTTATTTTATTTTTATTTTTATTTTTTATTTTATTTTTTTGGCTCTGAGATGTTATTCAATTTTTCACTTGCTTAATCTCCACCCTCGAAATATTCTAGGCCCAAAATTGTTTTACACTCGGAAAGATTTTCGCAACTCGTTTAATTCTTCGAAACGGCCTTAACGCCTTTCTTCCGCCGAGATGTTTCTCAAAGCAAAAAAAGTGCCACTTAAATTTCACTTCTAATTTGAAAAAAAAAAAGAAGACAGACATTGCTTTACATCTTTTCAAGCAACTATTTATGAAAATAGTTGCTATCCACCTCGATTCCCGCCAAAGAACAACATCTTAGACGTGTACTGCACCAACTTATATACGGTTCGATTGTTACCGCGAAAAATTGTCAAGAAATATCTCTCTTCCAACCGCCTTAACGTGGAATCAGCAAAATGTTGACAAGCCAGAACTAATGTGCGAAAGTTCGGTAATCCTTAACTTGTTCCTCGTAAATTCCTACCATAAAATAAACTGAACCCTCATTTTATGTCGTGTTTTTGCAATAAATGTTTTATTTTTCTTGTACCCGTTATTTTACAATACTAATTATATTTTTTTATTTTAATATTCACTTCAATGTGTATATTCTAAAAAATTTTAAATAACGGAAAACCGATAGTTTTAGTGGTGTAATGGTTATACGACTAGACTACGAAATCGTAGTATTCGAGTTCGAACTCTAGTCACGTCATTACGCTCACTTTTGAACTAATGCCTTTGGAAGAGTACCACTTAAGTTTCATTTATAATTTGAAAGACTAGACTTTAATTTTTTTCAAGGAACTATCCGCCCTGTCGGCTGCGGCATTAGAATGCACCTCTGCAGAGGGGTAATATTCCCCCAAATGGGGCCACCTGTTGGCCGTGGGTGGCGACCCGTGATGCTGAAGGACAGTGTCTTGGTGGATAAGTAGTCTATGAACTGTAACACTCCACTTATAACCTTACTTAGGCTAGACGGGCAGTCCGTTTTTTTTACAATAGGGTCGGTTTCTTTGATATTCTTTTAGTAGAATCCTGTATTTATGGTTCTTTTACTAAAAAAAAAACTCTCGCATAGAGACTTATAAAAATCTTCTGACATAATTATTCAGACGCTTATCCATATAGAAAAAAGTAAAAATTGTTTCTTGTCGGTTCATTTTTTCATATTTCATAAAATAAAATAGGGGGTGACCTCGTAAAAATATTTCCCCTAATATATTTTAAGAAAGAAACTATTTCAGACACCTTTTCATCAAAAGATAAGTAATTATGGAAATTTTCATGAAAATTGGACCATGGATTGATTTTTCATAGAATTTTTTTAAAAAGCCTCTAGTCATAGTTTGTTTTTGGCTACGTTAAATTTCAATTTATTTAACGGTGCCAAAATGTAAACATTGTTTTTGATTTGTAATTTTCATTATTTCCGTAAGCTGAAAACAGTTTTTAGATCATCAGGAGTTTTTTTATGTTTCTTCTTTCGAATGGACAGAAAATTTTCAAGATATTATTAACTTTTATTCAAGTTTCATTGTGTTAAATATAGGGGGGTAAATTTCACAAGGAAAATTGGTGGTGACTAAAGAGGACTATTCAACATTAGTAACGTGGACTTCGTCTTAGATATAAACTGAAGAATAATTAAAGTTCTAATTACCGTCGAACTGGGAAGACAAGGCAACAAACGGTTGTAACTTAAATACAAGCCCGAATAGTCACAAAGTCTACTGTGAATGACAGGATATATATGACTCCACAATGTCATTCAAATCAAGCAGTCAAGCAGCCAATCAGAACTCAAGGAATGGAATTACCCAAATCACCCAAATTCATGAATGGGTCATTCTTGATGTCTATATATACCAACTGTCTTGGACACTGCTTAAGTGGTAATTAGCTGCTGTTATTCAAACCAACAGAAGATTTACTGACTTCAATATGAAACAACTGCATGTAATATTGATTAATTTGAAGCACTTTTTAAAGAATAGGGCTATAATTTTAGAATCTAGGGATATTCTGATTCTTATTTCCTCTCAAATTTTGGTGATAATTAATATTTAATCTAATATTTATTATTTCTAATATTTAATATCTTTTTCAGCTAGTATATTAGGTCTGAGACCTGTCAGCTGTTACTTATAAACATTCATCTTAAATCCACAGAAAATATTCATAATCTTTCCACAGATTATCTAACATTGCCTTAAAGGAGTTCAGGGGTGAAGCATTCACAATTGATGATGGTAGTTTATTCCATGTATTCACCGTTCTGTTACTAAAATGATTTTAGTATTATATATATATATATATATATATATATATATTATATATTGTGTGTGTGTGTGTGTGGTGTGTGTGTGTGTCTATGTTCTCTCTATCTCTTTTCTTTCTATTTTCATTTCTACTTCTGTTTCTCGTTTTCCTATTTCCTTCTCTATATTTCTCTCACTCTTTCTTTCTCTTCTCTCTCAATAGACACCTCTTTCTCTCTCTCTCTTCTCTCTCTCTCTCTCTCTCTATATATATATTATATATATATATATATATATATATATATATATATATATATTCTTTCTTTTCTCTCTACTTTCTTTCCTTTTTTTTCTCTGATTTTGCCTCTCTCTTAGTATGCGTTATTCGGATTATTGTCCCATCTTTATTGTTATTTGTACAACGTTTCGACCGATGTACCCTCCGGCCTTCTTCAGGTATTTCTTGTCAGACTCGAGAACCTTCTTTTCGAACTCGGGAACATTCTTTTCGTAGTCGGGAACATTCTTGTCGTAATTGGGAGCCATCACGGAACTTTGAACCTAACCCTTTATTCAGTCCACGGGGGTGTCCTGTTCTCATTCCGCTAACCATAGCTGGGGTAGGAGTTGTGTTAATTATTTTTTCTATGTCACTACCGCCGCTCAGGATTGAACCCGGAATCCAGAGATAACTGTCACTTAGAACTGTCTTAACCTAACTACCTCATCCACTAGCCATGTGTCCAATTGTTCCCGACTACGACAAGAAAGTTCCGAGTCTGAGAAGGTTCCCGAGTCTGACAAGAAATACCTGAAGAAGGCCGAGGGCATATCGGCCGAAACGTTGTACAAATAACAATAAAGATGGGGACAATAGTTCGAATAACGCAGATAATACTAATCATCAAGCCTCATCTCAAACATTCAGAGAAATAAAATAATTTTGTCTTGCATTTGTGTAGAAATTTATTGGATGATTAGCATCCGACTGTGTTGGGAGCTGACTATTCTGTTGGTCTTACCAATTCGATGGTAATTGGAACTTAGTATGTTTAGTCTACACAATTTTTGCTTTTTATTTTATTTCCGATGTTGCTGATTATGTTATTGTATAAACTAATTCTTAATTTAATTATTTGATTAACGAAGATGCCTAATTGAATTTTATATCGGATTATTTTTTTATTTTAATGAATTCAATATAAATTCGAAAGGAATGTGTCAAAATTTGTTGACAAACCAAAAATGATGATTTTTATTATAAAAGGCAATTATTGAATTTATTTATTTATTATAAAAGGCAATTATTATAAAAGGCAATTATTATAGGCAATTATTAATGCATAACTTTCTAAAAAACCGACATTAATTTTTTACTCTCTAAAATTTTCAAAATAAATGATAATAAGAAAAAAACAAAGGAATAAGAAAAGAAAAAACAAAGGAATAGAGAAAAAAATTAATAAAAAATGAATAAAAATTATTGATAAAAAAGGAACAAAAATTAAAGAAAGAAAAAAGGGAATGAAAATAAAACTGAATCCAATGCGAACACATAGAAAAGAGAGGAATTTCTTCAGTTGACAGATTCCATCTCATCTGAAGATGAATGCATTGAAACGTTATTTTCGGCTGAGATAAATGCAGCGCCCTTTATATCAGAATGAAAGCGCCTTTTCAGTCTTTATTTTCTATATTCAAACAACACTATTGCTCTAGATAGGTTTGATTTAATGGCATAACAACCATGTGGATTAATTAAGGCCAGCTCTTTATATATATGAATAAATATAATATAGATAATATATATGTAGTATATTAAGAAAGATGAAAAAACACAGGTTTAAATGAGTTAAGTGGTGAGTTTATTGGCCGACGCCGCAGTGTTTCGATCTATTAATTAGATCATCTTCAGGGCATTTGTTGGTATATGGAAGGTAATAAGAAATTTTTATCACAGAATAACGAGAAAATGCCCTGAAGATGATCTAATTAATAGATCGAAACACTGCAGCGTCGGCCAATAAACTCACCACTTAACTCATTTAAACTTGTGTTTTTTTCATTCTTTCTTAATATACTACATACCGTCGGATTCACTTCCTTTTCTTCAGATAATATAAGTATTTACGAACTCCTCCGCACGAGGATGTGACACGAGGTAAATATTTTTTAAGCGGAGTTTAGCAAGTTTTAATTCAGAGTTTTCCTTCTCCTAGATCAGTTGCCGTACTAAGGTTGTAGGGCTGAGTAGGCTCTACAACCTTCTTAAATAAAAAGATGAAAAAAAAGAGTAAAATCAAGATTATACTTTATACATACTAGCAAATATAAGCACCCTCCGTAGGGTGCAAGTATTTAAGTTTTAATGTAATACAATATTATATTAAATTAGAAATGCTAATGAAACTAAATAAGAATGCAAATAAAAAGATTTGAAACAGAGGGGGGATATAATCGAAAAAAAGAATAACTGAAACTTACTCTTCCATCACCCCCGTCTTTCATTGCTAAAGTTTTCTAATTTAACTATTTAGTTAAAATAGGAAGTAAAGAATAAGTTTACATTTATTTCTTCTTGTTACTTGATTTCATCTAAGATTTATCCCCGAGATTTTTGCTCATATTCATTAAAATAAAATCAATCAATTAGAAATCAATAATACTAAGCACATATTTATTAAAATCAATTTTTTAATATCAATATGCAAATTAGCCTTCCATTTCAACACTGTAAACCACTATTTTGTTGTATACTTAGATATAATTTCATGTTATTAGTATGTAACCTGCCAACAGGGTGGGGGTCCAGTGGCTTCGGCCTGGATCTTTACGAGTTAATAGCGTCGATCCCAGGGGCCATCCCCGGCAACACCTGCCCCTCGATTTAAGGGGCAGGGCTGGGTTTATTGCCCAGTGCCTGAGGCGCCCCCTTGAGGGGGAATGCCGACGGGATCGACGCAATTTTTCACCTGCCACTCCATGAGCTTCGGCTTGTGGGTGGTCCCACGTTAATAGGGACTTTGTGCCTGACCCGTACAAGTGGGGTACGCGGTAAATACTATGTAGATCTGGCCAACGGGCTGTGTCCAGTGGCTTCGGCCCTGGATCTTTACAAGTTAATAGCGTCGATCCCAGGCGACTATCCCCCCCCCAGGCAATACCTACCCCCTTGACTTAAAGGGGCAGGGCTGGGTTTATTGTCCAGTGCCTGAGGCGCCCCCTTGAGGGGGGATCGACGCAATTTTTGTTCTTTCCCACCCATGAGCTTCGGCTTGTGGGTGGGCCCACGTTAAAACGAGGCCTTGTGCCCAGCCCATACAAGTCGGGTATGAGGCAAATACCTTTAGATATGGCCAACAGTATTAATAATGTAAAACAATTTATTATAATTGGGGATTAAATAAGATAAAATCATGGAGAATGTGTCGTAAATTACTAAGGTAATTGTGACTTGAATACTAATATAGTTTCGGTTACAGAAATTAAAAACACACAAACTCCATTATAATAAGATTGAATTATTTTGCAATATTTCTTAACATATTAAACGTTGTACTAATAGAATTATCATACTGTGGTATAGTCAAATAGTAAATAGATAGTTGCTTGGAAAAAAAAATGAAATCAAAGTCTAGTCTTTCAAATTAAAAATGAATATATGCATTTACCAACTCCTCCGCACGAGCAGGATGTGACACACGGTACATTGGAGTAAATATTAATGTACAGAGTGCTCTTCTTGGAAAGTGCTCTATACTTATTGGAAATCAATTTTCCTTTCTTCTTTTGTTTTAATTATTTTCTTAAAGAGGGGATAATGATTTTTTTACATTACCCCCCCCCTTTAAGAAAATAACAAAAAAGAGAAAAACAGCTACGATTGTCTTATACAAAGAATTTATTAGATCGTTACTCTTTGAAATAAATTAACTGAGATATACAATGAAAAAAATAACGAAGAAGATTTAGAATAAAAGCATAATAGACTATTTCAGGAGACGTAGCGGAATTGTTACCATCCGGTCACCATCATCAGATGCAGAACAGTAAGAGGACTCGTTGAGCTCTGTAAATTGGGCATATGGTAAATACCTCATTATACTGGCCTTTGCCAGGCAAGGCTAAGCTTGATAGGCAATCAAATGGAATGGGGGAATAGAAAGATCCAGACGTAATACTTCCGACGGAAAATCTCAAATCAAACTGAATTGAATATGAATGCGAGGAGTGTATTGTAATTGGTTCGTCTGTTCCGAAAATCCTGGCTTGAATTCGATTAGTCTACCGTGTCCGGCCCGGGGGGGATTCCAATTTGAAACCAATCGTATATTGATGTCGGACGAAATTCGATCAATTCTTTTACCCTGGCGATAGAATTGTTTTATTCTATAAAGTTAAAAGATATTACACGTGTGCAAAAGTGTATGCAATCAACATGTCTTATTATAATGGAGATTAGGTATCTGTCTATCAGTAACCGAAACTACCTCACTGCTTACGTAACAATACCATCACGAAATGCGTGAGATGAAAAAGGTTGAAAAACTATGTTCTACATAGTTAAAGATACCCCAGTTCTCGAACATAATTTGGGAACGAATTATGTTCGAAAACCGATTTTTTTCGAAAACTGAAACAATATTTCCCATAAGAAATAGTGTAAAATGGTTTTATGCGTTCTTGACTATCAGATCAACGCTAAACTCAACAACATATTTTTTATAGAAGGAGGGACAATAGAGGGGGATAGATATTTGAGTCAACAGTCTTCGACCAGCAGCTGAAAATCCTCCGTCGTCGTCGTCAAAATAATCTTTTCTGACTGCCATCTCACGTAAGCCGAATGCTTGTCTGCTTGCCCCGCCACGCTCCACTTGCTTTGGTTATTTTATGGGCATATTACCCAAACATCCGGGCACATCAGTCGAATCTCGCGTCCGTCCAGTGCCTAAATCGCATTTATTTTTGCATGCGGGGGGACGCGGGTTCGATCCCGGCAGGCAAGACAATGTCTTGCTCTTTTTCCTTTCTCGTTCTCTGTCATAATTTTTTCAGCCGCCTCCTTGTTCGAACTGACTGTCTCCCCATGCTTAGTAACCCTATGTATACCAGTTCGGTGTTTAAATGGTCTCCTGGCTGGAATAAAGCGATCCGTCTATTGAAGTCGGTCAGTATACTGTTCGTTTGGACAACAGAAACTGGCTAAGCTCAACTGAACTAGTACCCAAAACAGCTTGTACTTATGGAACTCGGGAATACTCCATTCATGCATCTGGGTGATTCCATTCTTTGAGTTCTGATTGGCTGCCTAATTTCTGTGGTGTTATGGTGTTTTATAAATAACCTGTCATTTTGCCGTGGGCTTGCAACAAGGTAAGATCCGTATTGGGTTACGGCTTCTTTGTTGCCTTGTCTGCCAATTCGACGGTAATTGGAATTCTTCTACAGTGAGTATGTTTATTCTACACCGTTTTCATCGTAAAGTCCCAGAGAATTTTGATTTTTCATTCTCAAGAACAGATTATGGTTTATGCATATACAAGTTTGTTTTATGGCTGAAATTTAGTTTTTTGCACAATTCCCAGTTGATTACCTTTCTAACCCAGTCGTTCCTAGCCTTATTATTATTATTATTATTATTCTTTTTGAGTTTTTCACATCAGCGTTAGGTGGTGGTATTTCACTGAAAGCTGAGTGACAACAAGTCTCCTCAGGTCTCCAGGACTTTTCTGTGTATTCTAGCCGATTACAGCAGTGCGGTAGTCTGGATGGTCTCGATTCTTCCTCTGATTTCTAGATCCTCCAGTCTTTTTTTCAAGTTTATTGGGACACTTCCAATTGCACCAACTACAATTGGTATCACTTTCACTCTCATATTCCACAGCTTTTTCAATTCTCTGGCAAGGTCCATCTTTTCGTTTTCTTTCAAGTTCACCCTGGGATCTGCTGGAACAGCAAAGTCCACCAGTTGGCACGTTCTCTTATTATTATTATTATTATTATTATTATTATTATTATTATGTACTTCACCGCATATAATTGATTGGTACTATATAATTGTATGATAGAAAATAGCGCGAAATGAAATAGTGTCAGCACCGAAAAAATCCCGAAAAAAAAACTGCTGGAAACATCCGCGTTCTTTCAAAATGATAATAATACTTCTCTTCAATTATTGCAGCACTCAATTGCAGCAACAAAAAAAAAAATCTTACGCGGGGAATTTTTTTTTTTTTTTGGGGGGGGTCTGGGAATGCTAAAAAATGTGTCTTGTATGAATTTATAGTAATTGCTTTTTTTTCTTTTAATTTTATATCATTTTGGCTTATGAGAGGTTTCATAGATATGTTATACTTCCTGAAGTGTATATATATATATATATATATATATATATATTTACCTCGTGTCCCAATTGTACGGGTTAGGCACAAGGCCCTATTAATGTGGGACTACCCACAAACCGAAGCTCATGGGTGGCGGGTGAAAAACGGCGTCGATCCGGTCGGCATTTCCCCTCAAGAGGGCGCCTCAGGCGCTGGGCAATAAACACTGCCCTACTCCTTTAAATCGAGGGCAGGTGCTGCCTGGTGGGATGGGTCCTGGGATCGACGCCGTTAATTATAGTAATCCCCACCCGAGAGACAAGTATATATATATATATATATATATATATATATATATATTATATCATCATAATGGAGATTTGTTGTCTGTCTGTGACCAAAACTACGTTGCAATGCCCTCAGTAATTGCGTAAGCGGTAACGCTAATCTGTTTCAATCGAATATACTGAAAAAGATGGAAAGAAAGAAAAAAAAAGAGTGAGATAATCAAGATTATCATAATTTTTACATATTGAAATATTTCGCAATAGCTCTTAAATATCAAACATTGTAATAATTAACTTATCATACTGTAGTATATCTACAGGTCCTGCTAGTAGAAAGAGTTAAATCAAGATTATTATAATTTTTACATATTGAAATATTTCGCAATAGCTCTTAAGTATACATATCAAACATTGTGATAATTAACTTATCATACTGTAGTATATCCACATGTCCTGCTAGTAGAAAGATTAAATCAAGATTATTATAATTTTTACATATTGAAATATTTCACAATAGCTCTTAAGTATACATATCAAACATTGTGATAATTAACTTATCATACTGTAGTATATCTACAGGTCCTGCTAGTAGAAAGAGTTAAATCAAGATTATTATAATTTTACATATTGAAATATTTAGTAATAGCTCTTAAGTATACATATCAAACATTGTGATAATTAACTTATCATACTGTAGTATATCCACAGATCCTGCTAGTAGAAAGAGTTAAATCAAGATTATTATAATTTTTACATATTGAAATATTTCTCAATAGCTCTTAAGTAAAACATATCAAATGTTGTAATAATTAAAGTATCATACTGGGGTATATCCCTATTGAAGTCAGTCAGTTAGACAGTCAACAATTGGTTTGACTGGCCAAGCCTAACATGAAGTTACTAGTTCATTAATGAACCCACTATAACAGCTTAAATAATTCCTGCCACTGCTGCCAGGAAGAGTCCATTAAGCTGAGGAGGTGTTTGACTGTTCTACTGTCCAATAGTTAATAATCTGTGACAGTCATTTCCAGACTGTAGGTTCAATCCTGGCTAAGGGTGAAAGTAACACAGAATGACAATTATCAGTATTCTACAATCCCCAGGTCCTGCTAGTAGCAAAATTATATATTTTAATCTGTAACCTGGTTTTGACTCAAGACTTAGAGTGAGAGAAGAGTGCTTATATATTCTATGTATTTTTGCCGCCTCTTTTAGATGTTTCTTCTCTGCTCAAATTGATAGTATTTTTTTTTGTGTCTTCCTTCTTTTTGGCAATATCTTTTCGTTTAGTTCTTCGAGTTTTCTTGACACTCTTGTCTGCTGTTCTCTTTTTCCGGTTTTTTGCATTGTCTCTTTGTGGACATTTCCTTCCTTAATGTTTTCACCTGTTCCTTTTGTTTATTAGTCATTCTAGACTCTCATTTCCCATCCAGCTTTTGTATTTATGTTCGGATTTCCTCAGGGGAAATACCAATTTTATCACTCACAACTTTGGCTCCTGCATAAATTAGATCTTTTAGTTCACTGATGTCAGTTAGAAAGTTTTTTTCATTGTTTTCATGGTTTACAAGATCTCTCTCTGTCTCTCACTCGCTCGTTCGCTCTCTCGTTCGCTCTCATGCTCTCTCTCTCTCTCTCTCTCTCTCTCTCTCTCTCTCTTCTCCTCTCTTTCTCTTATTTCTCTCCCTCTCTCTCTTTCTCTCTCTCTCTTTCTTTTCTTTCTCTCTCTCTCTCATTGCTCTTCTCTCTCTCTCTCTCTCTCTCTCTAGGTTTCTCTCTCTCTCTCTCTGCTTTTTCTGTCTCCCTTTCTTGCTCTCTCTCTCTCTCTCTCTCTCGCTCTCTCTTGCTTTCTCGCTCTTTCTTTCTCTCTCTTTCTCTCTCCTTTTCGCTCTCTCTCTCTCTTCTCTCTCTTTTCGCTCTCTCTCTCTCTCTCTTTCTCTCTCTTTCGCTCTCTCTCTCTCTCTCTATCTCTCTCTCTCTCTTGCTTTCTCGCTTTCTTTTTCTTTCTCTTTTCTCGCTTTCTCTTCTCTCTCTCTCTCTCTCTCTCTCTCTTTCTCTCTCTCCTCTCTCTCTCTCTCTCTCTCTCTCTCTCTCTCTCTCCTCTCTCTCTCTCTCTCTCTGTTAGGCTTAAATGGCGACTCACTATAGAATTTATTTTTCACCAGCCTCCTTCCTCCTTCTGTTTTCCTTTTTCCTCTTTTCTTTTCTCTTCTCTTCCTTCTCTAACAAACACCTGTTCACTAAATGACCAACCCCCCTTCAGGTAAGTGGTTGCTTTTATTTCCGATCCCCTCACCCACAATGCATTGCTTTCCCCCCCATTCTACCTCCCTTCTGGCTTCTCGCTATTTCCAGTACGTCGGTAAATACTTTTCGATCACATTATTATTTAAATTTTCGGTCTTTATTCTAACTTTTATTCCAATGTAACGTTCTTTTCGGTCATGATTCTTTTTATTAACTCTATATTTTTCCGGTCCTGTTGGCTGGGGCATTAGAATACACCAACTGCACTTCTGCAGAAGGGTAAAACAATTCTAATGGGGCCACTGGTTGACCGTGGGTGGCAACCTATGGTGCTTAAGGATGGAACTCTGGTGACTGAGCAGTCCATGACATGCAACACTCCATTTTGGCTCTTACTTAGGCTAGACGAGCGGTCGGAGAGATCCCCTGCGATCAATTGGCGAGCCCCAACCCTTTTTTTTCATATATGTGCTAGAATGCAGTGACTTAGGGCCTTAATGCCCTGGGTATGGTGTTAAACTCTAGTTAATGGTGAGGTTCTGGAGCTCTGGTGAATGTGGAGTACCCCTTCATCACCATTAATCCTACGTCCACTCTGTCACGGAGTGGTAGTACCTGTTAAGGTTCAATTTATGGGCTAAACAGAAAAAGGAGTTTTAAAAATTGTTTAAAAAAAGATTGAGTTTGAAAAGAATGTTGGATAACTATCAAGAATAAATAAAAAAAATAACCCAACAAGGTTGAAATGCCATTAAATGTAACCAGCTTTTAGCATCTAGAAGTTAGAAAACCAGCCTTTCTCTAATTCTTTGCCTATTTTAAACCGCTCTCAGCGGCTCTCTCGCCACTGCTATACATTTGCTTATACTGAAAAATGACTACGTGAACACTCCTGCTATCATTTATTTTGTCTGTGAACCAGCCCTGTGATAAGTACATGATTCTTTTGCAATAGGGAACCAGTTGAATGGAATAATCCGATAATATTCGCCAATTTGATCTCTGACATCAAGAGCCGTGGGGGAAATTTGGTAGACAAAGTGTTAAGATCATTCTCGCTTGGTCGGCAAGACTTTGACTTGTATTAAATTCAGTTGATTCTGATTTCGATCATCCTTCTTGTTAAAATCCAGTGGAAGCGTGCTGGGCCCATAACCTGTTAAAATCCTAGACACCATTCTATGGGTTCAGTTATTAACAGAATCCATTTGGTTAATCCTAGTCTGTAGGTTCCTTGTAATAGGTATAAGTTCAACGGGTTTAGTTAATCAACCAAAAGATAGGTTTTAATTGGAGAAAGTTCAGCCAGTAACTGAATTGAGGACAGTTTCAAACGATATTAAATGCTTTCTATCCTCGTCTCTCATTGGACAATTTTTATCGGAAGTGCCTGTTGTTGCAGGGAAAGTTCATAAATATGAGTGGCGATTTTGCGTACATCTTATATCATTAGATAATCCAACACATTTCTTATGACCTCTTTGTGTATTGCTGTTTTTGAAATAATAACGGATAACATTTTTGTCTTTTTTAGTCTATTTTCCTTTGGTTTCTCTCAGATACATTTTTGCTTTGGTCTTTGTACACCTGAAATTAGAAATCCAACATTAGCAAGATGCCAACCGGTGCCCTACATGGGTTATTCTTGTCATAATCGGAAACTTTCAAGTCGTAATCGGGAGCCATCATGGAAAGTTCCCGAGTCCGACAACAAATATCTGAAGAAGGCCGTGGGAACATCAGCCGAAACGTTGTAGAGATAACAATGAAGATGAGGACAATAGTCCGAATAGTCCAAACAATACTAATTGTCTTATGCGCTCTCTCTCTCTCTCTCTCTCTCTCTCTCTCTCTCTCTCTCTCTCTCTCTCTCTCTCTCTCTCTCTCTCCTTGTGCTGACCAAAGAATGAAAGGTAGCCTTTCATACGTCATTCCAAAAATTCTAGTAACTTTCCACTCTTATCTACATTTTTTGTTTTTTCCGTCTCATATTACATGTGTTGAATGCTAGGGGGATTATTTTTCAAGAAAAATGTTTACTTCATTTCTCTCTTGTTAACTACAGCTTCTTGAACATACCTCGTTATTCTGAAGAAAATGAACGTTTCATTCATTGTTTATTTCTATCTTGGTAAAATACAGCCTCAGTCTCGATAATTTTAACTTGCATCTTATTTTGAAGAAAATTAACGTTTCATTCATTTTTTATTTCTATCTTGGTAAATACAGCCTCAGTCTCGATAATTTTTTAACCGACTTCTTATTTTAAAGAAAATTAATGTTTCATTTATTCGTTTCTGCCTCGATACATACAGCTTCAGTCTCGATACATTTAATACACCTTGTACACATCAAATGTGTGGGAGTGTTATAACCTTGTGTAACATTTCACACACACACACACACACACACACACACACACACACACACAACCTATTTGCGGTTAAAAAAAAATATTTCCGTGTTGACTACCTGATAAATATTTTGGATAATCATATCCGATAGAACTTAACATTTTTTAACCTGTCTGTCGGATCTTATTATCCAAAATATTTATTACATAAATACATATGCAAATATGTTTCCCATCATCGATCATGTGAGGGTCTTATTAAATATACTGGCATTTTTAACGATAAGAAAGCATTCAGGTTTGAGTAATATATACAAACATACATACACACACACACACACACACATATTATATATATATATATATATATATATATATATATATATATATATATATAGGTTGGCTTACCGGGAATATGGACACGATCGTTGGGGTTAAGTCAGCGATATAACAAATACAAAGTGCTCAATACAAAGTAGAGTACATTTATTAAAGAAACGGATACAATAGTAACCTACTCGAGTTTCACCATAAGGATCTTCAGGGTTAAATCCACTGAATTAATCGAGGTACCGATCTCGATTAATTCAGTGGATTTAACCCTGAAGATCCTTATGGTGAAACTCGAGTAGGTTTCTATTGTATACATTTCTTTAATAATTTATTATATATATATATATATATATATATAACATGTAAAATGGAAGTGAATCCGACGGTATGTTGAAAAGAGAAAGGAAAAAAGTATTGAATGGATAGAATAGGATATTTTAATTAATTTAACTTACACGTGTTTCGGTCAGGAGTTTATCCATATGTACATTGTTCTGTCTATTATTATTTTTAAATAATGAAATGAAATAATAATAATAGAAAAAAATGTAGAAATGTTCCGCACACAAAGAAATATCGACCTTCCTCAGAGTAAATCCTTATTCTTTTTAATTAAAATTCGTTGGAACGCGGAGAATTTTTGAAATGTTCGAAAAAAGAACTTTTTTAAAAATCACGTGAATCATTTGTTCCAGCCATCTTCTCTCTGTTTTAAAATCCGTCGCATGTGACATGACGTCATTATAACTGACTTTTTTCCACCGCGTTTGAACACTTTCTTCACGCTTATTTTGTATTTCTGGGTGTGTACGATAATTGGCCAATTTGTGTGTTGGTACGTGTGGGTATTTTTGTATGGGGTGGTTTCTGTGTGTTGATGTGTATTGTGGTTAATCTATGCGTTGTGCATATTTACCGAACCCTCCGCACGAGCAAGGATGTGACACAGTCAATTTTGAAGCAGAGTTTAACAGGTTTGAATTAAGTTTTCTTTCTCCTACACCGGTTGCCTAACTAAGGTTAAAGAGCCCAGTCTGCTCTGCTATTTACCCATAGCTGGAAGGAGAGCAGGTGGATGCATACCTTTCCCAAGGGTATTGGTGATATGTGAAATGTAGACAGCCTCGTCAAGGATTTGAACTCTGGTCGACGAGTCCATTACACCACGTTCCTCCATCTATGTGTTGTATATGTTTGTTCCGTATGTCGTGGTGTGTATTTTGATAATTCCATATGTTGTATGGTTATGTTTATTGAAGTCAGTTAGCCTACTGTTGGTTTTAATAACATCAGCTAAACAGAATTCAAGCAGTGTCCAATACAGCTGGTATAAATAGGAATGAAGAATGATCCATTCATGAATCAAGGTGATTTGGGTCATTTCATTCCTTGAGTTCTGATTGGCTGCCTGACTGGTTGATTTGCATGACACTGTGGAGTCTTATATATACTTGGTCACTTGGCAGTGGACTTTGTGTCATTTCGAGTTTGTATTTAGTTACAATCGCATGCCACCTTGTCTTCCCAGTTCGACGGTAATTGGAACTTATTCTACAATGTTTATGGGTGGTACTGTATGATGTGGTGATATCTTCTATTGTATGGCTTTCCTTGTGAGTGATAATGATATTATTGAGCAAAATAATTTTATAAAGCTGAGAGATAGAGATTAAACGGTTAATCTCATAAGAAAGTCTGTAAACTTTTTCAAAAGCAATACAATGTCTGTTAAAAAGCTCGTCAACTGTTTATAGATATTCTTCCAAATTTCTCTCAGTAAAATAAATGTTTAAATACATCCCTACTTCTCCAGATAGGGTAGACAAAAAGTAATGCCATTATTAGGACAGGTATAATTACCAAGACAGGAACATGTATCATACATCAAAATGAAGCTGGTCCTTTGTGATCACATCCCTACTTCTCCACATGAGTCAAAAAGTAATGCCATTTTTTTAGGACAGTTATAAGTTCCTACACAGGAACATGTATCGCACATCAAAATGAAACTGGTCCTTTATGAATCACACCCCTGCTTCTCCACACAAGGTAGTCAAAAAGTAACGCCATTTATGGCATGTATAATTACCAACACAGGAACATGTATCATACATCAAAATGAAGCTGGTCCTCTGTGGATCACATCCCTACTTCTCCACATGAGTCAAAAAGTAATGCCATTTTTAAGGACAGGTATAATTTCCTACACAGGAACATGTATCGCACATCAAAATGAAGCTGGTCCTTTATGGATCACACCCCTGCTTCTCCATATAAGGTAGTCAAAAAGTAACGCCATTTTAGGGCATGTATAATTACCAACACAGGAACATGTACCATACATCAAAATGAAGCTGGTCCTCTGTGGATCCCATCCCTATTTATCCATGCAAGGGAGTCAAAAGGTAATGCCATTTTGTTTAGGACAGGTATAATTACCAACACAGGAACATGTACCATACATCAAAATGAAGCTGGTCCTCTGTGGATCCCATCCCTACTTCCCCACATAGTCACTGTTTCTCTCAATAGCAATGTTCCACCTTCGAATGAGAGCATGTATCCCTGTCCTGTAAAATTCTGTTGACTGTTCTTTGAGCCACTTCGTCACTGGAATAATGTTTGCCTCTCAAACTCTCTTTCATGGGGCCGGGGAGATGATAGTCTGAGGCAAACATTATTATTAAACTTCTTAGAAAAGGTATGAATCACGTCACTAAACTACATCTAATGGTGAAGTTCCAATTCTGGAGCCCTGGTATTACTTCAAGATTCACTCAGACCGGGAGTGGTAATACCTGTTAGGATCCTTATACATTGGTTAAATAGAAAAAATGTGTTTAGAAAAATTGAGTTTTAAAAAAGATTGAGTTTTAAAAAGTGTTTTAAAAATTGAGTTTAAAAAATAAATTTGAATACCATCAAGAATTGATTATACAAAATGTTTTCAGCATAAAATGACAGAGACCTATGGATATACCACAGTATGATAAGTTAAACTTGTAGAAGTTATCCTCCAGATATAGAAACAATATGATACTCACCATCGCAGTGGGGTTCTAACTACCGTCGAGTTAGTAGACGAGAACAACAGGCAAGCTGTAACTTAATACAGTCCTTGCATGCTGCTGGCATAATGTAAAGTGGTGGCTGAAGAGTGGGTACTTATCCCTGTTCTTACTCACCCTGAAATCCAACAGCCAATCAGAACTCAGGAAATGAACTTGCCTGAGTTCATAATGGAACAATCCAAAGCTCCATATAAGCCACCTACCAAACTCTAGTTTTAGTCTTGCATTCATCTTGTAACAGAGTTGAATACTTGACACAAAATCCAACAAAACTATTGATAATGACTATTTAATTACTATTTACATTTACAACTGAGAAAACGAAAATATAGAAAGCCTTTTTCTTTTATAAGTACTAGCAAAATAAAAAGACACCCTCCGGGCGATGTAAAAATAATTTTTTGAATGATATTGCCTGAGGGGATGTGAGCTGAAAATTCAGTGTCATAGAGTATGTAAAATCGTCAAATTTATTAATTTATTTACATGCCGTAAAATCCAACCAGCCAACCTCCTCATCCCCAGCTATGGGTTACTGTTCTTCTAAAAGGATGGGTTTGGCATTAAATAACCTACTACGGTTGATATGCCATTAAACAAAGAAACCAAACCAAATTAGATATTTCACTACCTGCAAACACAGGAAAAAATGTCACTCGTGTTCCTGTCAGGCTATTGCGTTCACTTTCGGACTAATGCCCATGGAAAAGGTATCAACCCCACTTCATTTCCTTCAAATTAAGGAGCAGGTTTAGCTCATTCGGTAGGACATCCGCCTAGGAATTGGTTCGATACCGGTCCCCGCACACTCAGCGTATGAGTAGAACAGACTAGATAATCTTATCTATGCGGTAAAGTAGGTAGCTGGCGGTAGGTGTGGCGCTCCACCTCAGCAACAAAATCTCCCTCGACTAGCCCTAGCGAAAAGGGAATAGACTCCCTCGCTGTCCGGCTGATATTGATCATAGGTCACTCCGCCAGCTTTACTTACTCACTTATAGGTTAAATACTAGCTCAGTCGGTAGAGTGTCCGACTAAGAACCACAACGTTCCGGGTTCTATACCGGCCCTTGCCAACACAGCATATGAGTAGCACAGGGATCTGTGCGGTAAAGGCGGGAGCTGTTGGTAGGTTTGACGTGCCACCTTAGACGCCAATACAATCTCCTTGATCTAGTGCTAGAGAAAAAGGGGATAGACTCCCTCACTGTCTGGCTGATACCGACTCTAGGCCACCCCGACGATCTTACTTTTTACTTTGTTCTTATAGTAGGAGGCGCGTGGTCTAATGGTTAGAGTCCTAGGAAATGGACTCGTCAACGCGAGTTCAATTCTTGGACGAAGCCGTTGGCATTTCACATGGCGCTAATACTCTTAGGAAAGGTATGATCCAATTCTCCCTCCAGCTATGGATAAATAGCAGGGCAGACGGGACTCTTTAACCATGGCTAGGTAACCAGTCTAGGAGAAGGAAAACTCTGAATTCAAACCTGTTAAACTCTGCTTAAGAAATAGACATTGTGTCGCATCCTGCTCGTGCGGAGGGTTGGTAAATATATATAGTAGGATGGCTTTGGCATTAAATAACCCACAAGAAATTGATATGACATTAAACAAATAAACCAAACCAAACCTGTGAACAGGCTACCTTGATACGCCTATCCTTCGTTTTATCAATTCTGATACCGACTTTAGGCTACCTCGAAAATCTTACTTTTTTTACTCTGTTCTTATAGTGGGACGGCTTTGGCATTAAATAACCCACAAAGAGTTGGTAATCCTTAACTTGTTCCTCGTAAATTCCTACCATAAAATAAACTGAACCCTCATTTTATGTCCGTGTTTTTGCAATAAATATTTTTCTTGCACCCGTTATTTTACAACTTTTAGAATATACACATTGAAGTGTAAATAAATAAATAAAATATATTTAGTATTGTAAAATAACGGGTGCAAGAAAAATAAAACATTTATTGCAAAAACACGGACATAAAATGAGGGTTCAGTTTATTTTATGGTAGAAATTTACGAGGAAAGAAACCAAATAGTTATGATTACAATAAAACATTTACAAATAAATTTGCTTTCGGAATTAAATAACCCATAAGGAGTTGATATGCCATTAAACAAAGAAACAAAATAGTTATGATTACAATAAAACATTTACAAATAAATTTGCTTTCGGAATTAAATAACCCATAAGGAGTTGATATGCCATTAAACAAAGAAACCAAATAGTTATGATTACAATAAAACATTTACAAATAAATTTCCTTTCGAATTAAATAACCCATAAGGAGTTGATATGCCATTAAACAAAGAAACCAAATAGTTATGATTACAATAAAACATTTACAAATAAATTTCCTTTCGGAATTAAATAACCCATAAGGAGTTGATATGCCATTAAACAAAGAAACTAAACCTGTCAACAAATCACCTTAATAAGATCCTCCATTATACCGAATCATGTTTACAAAACTAACTGCAAGTCAAAACAAGAAAAAGAGAATGCAGCTTTTTTATTTTTTCTTTCCTTTTCGGGCTTCCGTATTTCATAGACGTTAACTTTTGATAGGAACTGACGAAACGGGACCTATGAATAAATCAAAAGAAAATATTAAATGTCGTCCGCCATCTTCCCAGTCAATAATGTTTGAAAAGGTAGAATACCTGTAACAATCGCGAAAACATCGCTGTGGATTCCAATTCTTCTCGAAGAATCGGCGCCCACCACGAACGCCATTGAAAATATTCAAACGGCGTTCACTAAAATAGTTGATAATTTTAGCGAAAGTGATGAAAGAATTAACTTCACCTTCCTCGCTACTGCGCATGCGCGCGCGCCATACTTACGAACGGCATACATAATGGCCGCCCGTAATCCAAAAGGTTTTACGGAAGTTTCAACTGTTCTGCCTTTGATAAATCTGAATTCTCTTCGCTTTGAAGTGAAAGGAATTATATCCGTTCCTAAAAGTGAGAAATTTGTCATTTTTATTTCCGTCGGTTTCGATGAATGCGGCTTTGCAGACGATAACAAGGGGAGGTAATCGGACAAAGGATTCAAATATAAATAAAGATTAATTCCCGGATAAGAAAGAAGCCTCTGAAATGGTAAAAGTTGGAAACTTTCAAGATTTAAAGTTAGCTAATAAAGTAAACACGCTGTTGTTCAAATGTGACTATCTATAGCGATAATTGCAGAGAAGCGCGTGGTGTAATGGTTAAAGTCATGGGAAATGGACTCGTCGACCCGAGTTCAAATCCTGGACGTGGTAATTGCATTTCACTTAGCGCTAATACCTTTGAGAAAGGTATGAATCTTACTCTCCCTCCAGCTATGGGTAAATAGTAGGGCAGACTTGGCTCTTTAACCTTGGTTAGGCAACCGGTCTAGGAGAAGGAAAACTCTGAATTCAAATCTGATAAACTCCTCTTAAGAAATTGACCTTGTGTCACATCCTGCTCGTGCGGAGGGTTGGTAATATATATATATATATATATATATATATATAATTGCAGAGAGTTTATTTGTACGTCCTCCATATCAGTCGGTAGAGCGTTCGACTAGAAAGCGCAAGGTTCCCAGTTCGATACCGGCCCTCGCCAACTCAGCGTATGAATTGCAAAGGGATCCGTGTGGTAAAGTAAGGAGCCGATGGTAGGTGTGGCGCTCTACCTCAGACGCAAAAACAATCGCCTTGGTCTAGAGCCTGTGAAAAGGGGATAGACTCCCTTGCTGATTGGCTGATACCGACTTTAGGCTAACCCAACGACTTTACTTTTAAATGCGGTAATCATATGTGCAGAATCTAAAAAGATCTTAACATAAAACAAAATATTCTTTGTAGACGAAAAGAACTCATCGAGATGGGGCCTCTAACTGTAATGAAGAGCTATTAAATATGGTACTAATACTTACAGAGCATCTGCCCTCTCTTCTAGAAGGTATTGGAAATTCGATAGTAAATTATCTCCCCCTGCCGCCAGGGGGTGAATCACCAACATCGTATGTTGGCGCCAAAACCAAAAACTTCACTTATCACGGAGCACTCACAGAAGGTAGTCGCGTAAATAGCGGTCCCCAAACTTCACTTATCGCAAAGCAGTTACTGCAGGAGAGACGTAAAGTAAAAGCTCTCATCACCAAGCCCAAAACAGGGCCCACTTATCACAGAACTCTACAACCAGCTCACTTCTAAGGCATTGTATCAGCAAACGTTAAAAGGCGGGTACAATAGCATACTGACTGAAGGACGAGAAACTACCGAGACGAAGCGTCTTATCAACATTTTCTACCAACGAACAGAATACCCCTGATATCACCACTATTCCAAGAACTCTGCTAAACTCACAGATAAGTCTGGTAGCAAATAGCAATAAAATTTGCAAAAACATTTATGTAAATTTTGTTAATACAAGTGTCTGCATTTACTTTCTTGTTTGTTCCTTCTTTGTCCGACAATTGTCCTACAACTTCGGAGAAATAAGAGCTCCTTCGAATCCCGTTAATACTTTTAAAGGGGCAGAGTCGGGTATATAGCCCAGTGCTTGAGGCGCCTCAAAATGAGAATGCTGAAGGGTTCCTGAACGTTTTGCACTCGCCATATTGCATGAGCTTCGGTTTGTGCATGGCTCCCCACGTTAAAAAGTTCTTGTGTCAACCGGGCCTGATGGTAATTCGGGAAAATATTTACTTACAAACCAAATCTAAAAGCCCTATCGGTGGGGCGTTAGAATACACCAACTGCCCCTCTGCAGAGTGGTAATACTCTCCCAATAGGGCCACCTGTTGGCCATGGGTAGCAACCCGTGATGCTTAGGGATGGAACCCTGGTGGTTGAACAGTCCATGACATGCAACACTACACTTTGGACCTTACTTAGGCTAGACGGGCAGTTGGAGAGGCTCCATCCGATCAATCGGCTGGTCACGTCAAGCCCTAGCACCTATATGATTTTCAAGAGCCTATTTCCTATATGACAACCCTCAACCCCTTATTATATGGATGCTAGAGGCGGTGACTAAGGTTCAGTGTCCTAAGTATTAATAGTATTTACGGATTCGAAGGAGATCTTATTTCTCCGTTGTTGTAGGTAAATTGTCGGACAAAGAAGGAACAAACACGAAAGTTAATGCAGACACTTGTATTGACAAAATTACATAAAATTGTTGCAAATTTTAATGGTATTTGCTACAAGTCTTATCTGAGGAGGAATTTTCTTGTAGTAATGGTGATAACACGGTTTTCTTCTCGTCGGTAGGAAATGTAGATAAGACGCTTCGTCTCGGTAGTTTATCGTTCTTTAGTCAGTGTGCAATAGTCCCGGCCTTTATGCAGTATGCAGATACAATGCCTTAGAAGGAAGCTGGTTGTAAAGTTCTGTGTTAAGTGGCCCTGTTTTGGGGCTTGGTAATGAGAGCTTGGAGTTTTTATGTCTCTCCTCCAGTACTGCTTTGCGATAAGTAAGCCCTGTTTTCGGGCTTGGTAATGAATGAAGTGTAGGACCGTTGTTTACGCGACTACCCTCAGTGGGTGCTCCATGATAAGTAGGCCCTGTTTTGGGGCTAAGTGAGAGAACGTTTATTTTTACGTCTCTCGTTGGTAACGGCTCTTCGATAAGTGACGTTTTGGTATTTGGCCCAACATACGATGTTGGCATTCGCCCCCTGGCGGCAGGGGGAGATAATTAGGTATGGAATTTCCAACAGTATGGCGTTAAACTATCTGATGATGAAGGTTCAATTCTTGATCTCAGGGAATGTAGAGTACCTCTTAACTATTTCTCCCAGGTCCCCTCTGACAGGGAGTAGTAGTACCTGTTAAGGTCCCATCTATGGGTTAAATAGAAAAAAGTGTTCTTTGAAAATTGAGAACTCATCAAGAATGATTTTATTATCTGCGTTATTCGGACTATTGTCCCCATCTTCATTGTTATTTGTACAACGTTTTGGCCGATATGCCCTCCGGCCTTCTTCAGGTATTTCTTCTCGGACTCGGGAACCTTCTTTTCGGACTCGGGAACTTTCTTGTCGTAATCGGGAGCCATCACGGAACTTTGAACATAACCCTTTATTTAACTACCTTATCCACTAAGCCATGTGTCCAATTGGACACATGGCCTAGTGGATAAGGTAGTTAGGTTAAGACAGTTCTAAGTGACATTTATCTCTGGATTCCGGGTTCAATCCTGAGTAGAGGCAGTAACATAGAAAAATAATTAACACAACTCCTACCCCAGCTATGGTTAGGGGACTGAGAACAGGATACCCCAGTGGACTGAATAAAGGGTTAGGTTCAAAGTTCCGTGATGGCTCCCGATTATGACAAGATTCCCGAGTCCGAGAAGGTTCCCGAGTCCGACAAGAAATACCTGAAGAAGACTGGAGGGCATATCGGCCGAAACGTTGTACAAGTAACAATAAAGATGGGGACAATAGTCCGAATAACGCAGATAATACTAATCATCAAGCCTCGTCTTTAACATTCAGAGAAAAAGAATGATTTTATTTCAAAACTTTGTCGGCATTAAATGACCCCGCGAGGTTGATATACTGTAAAACAAAAACAATCTAAAAGAATATTTTAACATAGGACAAAATATTCCTTGTTGACGAAATGATCTGTAACCCTTGTTGACGAGATGGGATCTGTAACCCTTCTAAAACGAAGATAATTGAATACTTATTGACGTGCAAGAAATTAGAAAAAGCAGCAAGGAAGTAGGAAAGAGAATTTCAAAGGAAAGTGCAATGCATTGTGGGTGAGTGGTGAGAACATAAAAGCAACTACTAATCGGGCAAGGGGAGAAAAGCCTTTAAAATGGTAAAAGTTGAAAACTTTCCCGATTTACAGTTAACCAATTACGTAAACACGCTATTTTTTCTGATTTAATTTTACCTATATCGATAATGGCTAGGAGTTTATTTGTCTATCCTCAATAGACAAACGGTTTTATAAAGAGCTATCAAATGTGGTATTCTTACGCACAGAATCTAACAAGATTTTAACATAAAAATATTCCTTGTGAAAATCTCATTAAGGTAGGGTATCTAACTGTGATAAAAAGGAAGAAAATCGAACACTTTCTGATGTACAAGAAGCTGGAAGTAGTTTTTTCTTAATTTTGTTTTACGCCATATCAGATCAATTATGATAAACAGTGGATTCGGGTCGCTTACAGTACCTGCTGTTGCTTAAGTAGTTACCAATTAAGTATTAAATAGGCTCATTACATAAACAAAGGGGAACCACTCTTGACTGATAAATTATTTATTTTCCCATTAAACTAACCCTAACCCTAAGCCCGTCTTCTTTTTTCCTGGTAGATCAATAAATAAATTAAAAATTATCAGTCAAGAGTGGTTCCCCTTTGTTTATGTTAGACTTGTAGGAAATAACCGAGACTTTTATAGGGAAGTACTAGGCAAGGGTCAGGTTAGCTCAGTCGGTAGAGCGTTCGGCTAGAAACCACAAGGTTCCTAGTTCGATACCGGCCCTCGCCAACTCAGCGTATGAGTAGCACAGGGATCTGTGCAGTAAAGTAAGGAGCTGATGGTAGGTGTGGCGCTCCGTCTCAGACGCAAAAACAAAAACAATCTCCTTGGTCTAGCGCTCGTTGATTGGTTGATACTGACTTTAGGCCACCCGACGACTTTTACTATGCATTGTGGGTGAGTGGTGGGCTGGTTTGTTGGATATTACAGCATGTCAAACTCTTGTTAAATAGATAAAAAAAAAAGAATATTAAATCTATGTTAAAAAATTAAGTTGGAAAAAATTCAATACCGAACAAGTATGAATAAAATAAACGAGTTTGTTTTTCTATTCAACCCATAGATGAGATCCTAATAGGTACTACCACTCTGGGGCAGGGCGGACCTGGCAATGAAGGTCTACTCCACAACCCCCAGAAGAACTGGAACTTTACCATTAGATGCAGTTTAAGTGAGAGGCGGGAATATTAAAGCAACCACTACTCAAAAAATGGGGAGGGGTTTCCTGGACAATAATCGGACAAAGCATTCAATTATAAATGAATCAAAATAAAGATTAATTCCTGGATGAAATCCTTTGAAATAGTAAAAGTTAGAAACTTTAAAGATTTAAAATTAGCCGATAATGTAAACATGGTGTCGTTCTGGTGTAACTTTATCTATATCGATAATTTCAAAATGTTTATTTGTCCATCCTCCATATAGAGACAAACGGCTTTATATAGATCGATTAAATGCAGGATTCATACATACAGAATCTAAGAAGAAAACAAAATATTCCTTGTAGACGAAAGTGGAGATCTCATCGAGATGAAGCCTCTAACCGTTTTAAAAACGAAGATAATTGAATACTTACTGACGTTCTGGAAATGGCAAGAAGCTTGGAGTTAGGAAATATGTTTATAGGGAAGTACTATGCATTGTGGGTGAGTGGTGTGGACATAAAAAAACAACCGCTAACCTGGAAATGGGGTAAATCTACTGGATAAAGAAGCCTCTAAAACTATAAAAAGTGGGAAACTTTCAATATTTAAAGTTAGCCAATTAAGTAAACGCGCTGTTGTTCTGATTTAACTTTACCTGTAATGACATTTTCTTTTATTCATTCTTGATGGGTACTGAAAATGCGTTTTTTTTAACACATTTTTCAAACTATTTTTCTAGTAGATGAGACCTTAATAGGTACTACCACTCAGTACCAGGGTAACCTGGCGATGAAGGTCTACTCCACAGCCCCCAGAGCTACTGAACAGAAATGTCCCTATTAGATGCAGTTTAAGTGAGAGGCGGGAATATAAAAGCAACCACTACTCAGAAAATGGGGAGGGGTTTCCTGGACAATAATCGAACAAATAATTTCAATTATAAATGAATCAAAATAAAGATTAATTCCTGGATAAAATCCTTTGAAATAGTAAAAGTTAGAAACTTTAAAGATTTAACATTAGACGATTAAGTAAACATGCTGTTGTTCTGGTGTAACTTTATCTATATCGATAATTTCAAAGTGTTTATTTGTCCATACTCCTTAGACAAACGATTATATATGTATATATATATATATATATATATATATATATATATACCAACCCCTCCACACGAGCAGGATGCAACACAAGGTTTATTTCTTAAGCGCAGTTCAGCAGGTTTGAATTCAGAGTTTTCCTTCTCCTAGACCAGTTGCCTAACCAAGGTTAAAGAGCCCAGCCTGCCCTACCATTTACCCTTAGATGGAGGGAGAGTAGGATTCATACCTTTCCCAATGATATTAGCGCTAAGTGAAATGCAATTATCAAGTCCAGGATTTTAACTCTGAGCGACGAGTCCATTTCCCATGACTTTAACCATTACACCACGCGCTTCCAAACGGTTTCATATAGATTTATCAAATTCTGCATGGATTCTTATAGAATACAAGAGAAGATTTTAACACAAAACAAAATATTCCTTGTAGACCAAATAAAATAAACTCGCTAATCAGAACAACTGCGAGTTTATTTTATTGGCTAAGTTTAAAACTCGGAAGTTTTCAACTTTTACCATTTTAGAGGTTTCATATCCAGCAGATTCTTCACACTGTTTCAAGATTAGTGGTTGTTTTTATGTTCACACTGTTCACCCACAATGCATAAAACTTCCCTATAAACATACGTTTCGTACCTCTTTGTCCCTAACCGTTAGGCATGACATAACCCCAGACGGGTTGATATGCCGTTAAACCCAATTACCACTTTGTAGATTCTTGATCCCACAGATAGAGATCTCCATTTTGGTCTACAAGGAATATTTTGTTTTGTGTTAAAATCTTCTCTTGTATTCTATAAGAATCCATGCAGAATTTGATAAATCTATATGAAACCGTTTGGAAGCGCGTGGTGTAATGGTTAAAGTCATGGGAAATGGACTCGCCCATTGTAAGATTCAAAGTGAATATTTGAAGATACAACTTCGACACATTTCTGAGACAAAACATTTTATATAATACAGCACATGAATAAACAAGATACATAAACAATAGAAGATAGAATAGTGTACATAAACATACACACATAAAAGTCACTGACAAGATAATACAAACGTATAAATAATATAAAGGTACAGACATGAGACTAAGAATAGTCCATGCTGTATAAATCACTTACAGTGACTAGTAGCCGGCGTTGAGGGCCAAAGCCCCAACGAGAAGGGAATGACAATTGTCTAACTCATGTGGTCTCGTAACGAGGAAAGAGGAAGAGAAGTTCGAATCAGCCGCTTAAATACAAGAGGCCCCTAGCGGGAACCCCTACAGTGTAAATATAAAAGCAACCACTAATCTGGAAAGTGGGGAATCTGTTGGATAAGAAGCCTCAGAAATCATAAAATTCGGAAACTTTCGAGTTTTAAAGTTAGCCAATAAAGTATACACGATTTTCTGATTTAACTTTAGTCTTGATACTTTTTGAACACACTCTATATTTTGAAGAAAGTAAACTTTTCGGTCAATGTACATTTCTCTATTGATAGATAAAATTTCGGTCTGTTACATAATCATTAGATACCTAATGATTATGACAATAGTGTAGAAATCATATTAGTACAGCTGATGGCCTTGAGAGTGAGTGATAGCGTTTGACCTCACTCTGACCTTGCGTTCTGGGGATGATCGTGAGAATCGGAAGGCAATAGAAGCCCCTTCCGGTTTAAGGTGTAAGCAACTCAGTTAGTTAGAGTTAGAACTTAGAAGCGAAGCTAGCAAGATGTAAGGATCCGCGCGCATTGTCTGGTCTGGGGTTCATGGAATAAAATAACATCATTGTAAATCGAAGTCTTGTTGTTATTACTAAAAGCTAACAGTAGCACAGGGCTTCTGATAAGCAGTGATCCCCAACAGAAATCAGACCCGGAATCCTCAATAGAAGACCAGACGAGACCTTAGAAGACATACCAGACCAGAAGAATAGACGACCAGAGTAAGACGTAAGAAAGTATATAACATATAGATATATAGTGCCGTCAAAGAAAGGCACTACGCAACAAGTCTAGATACTTAAAAAAAAAAAACATATTTCGTGCAGGTGTAATATACAATTAAAAAAGATATATTATTTTACTACATATTTACAGAACCTGAGAAAAGATTTTAACATAAAACCAAATATTCCTTGGAGACAAAAGTGGAGATCTCATCGAGATGAGGTCTTCAACCTTGTTAAAAGGGAAGAAAATTGAATGCTTAATGACGTGCTAGAGATGACAAGTTATTGATTGCAAAATATTTACTAATGTGGCACGTGGCCAAAATTTGCGAGGGGGAAAAAAGGAGTGGTCTTCATTATCCTACCATTAACTCAAGTAGTTCCTTTGTTGATAGCAGAGACAAAAAATAAAAATGTTTAAATCGATAAATACCTTAAGTGTTACTCATTTAAATAAAGATATATTTCTTTGCAAAACTGATAAGTTTTTTTATGGGCCATCCTTTGGCCTTCAAGCAAGAGCGCCTGTCCAGCAGAAATCCTTTGGTAATCCTCTTGGGTAAAGAATCCTGAGTATTGTAAGTTCCTTCGTCAATGGTCGTAAGTATACTGTGAAAGAATTAGTGTTTAAGTAGTGTATCAGCCGAACATTATGGCTGCTGATGGGCGAAGGAATAGACCACGTAACCTCGCCTAGTCTATAAATTCAGAGTGGGAATTGGAACACACCTTATATCACAAATTCCAGAGCACCTCACGTGGTGTAATGGTTAGCAAGCTAGATTAGCAGACCATTGTTAGTGAGTTCGATTCTCACCGGGCGCCCCACACTTCTGGCCTTGTGCCATATCTAAGCTTTGCTTAGTAAATAACTATATCACAAACTCCAGTGTACCGCACGTAGTGTAATGGTTAGCAAGCTAGACTAGCAGACCATTGTTAGTGAGTTCGATTCTCACCGGGCGCCCCACACTTCTGGCCTTGTGCCACATCTAAGCTAAGCTTAGTAAATAACTATATCAAACCTCAGGGCACCTCTCGTGGTGTAATGGTTAGCAAGCTAGACACGCAAACCATTGTTAGTGAGTTCGATTCTCACTGGGTGCCCCATACTTCTGGCCTTGTGCCATATCTGAGCTAAGCTTAGTAAATAGCTATATCACAAACTCCAGGGCACCTCACGAGGTGTAATGGTTAGCAAGCTAGCTTAGCAGACCATTGTTAGTGAGTTCGATTCTCATTGGGAGCCCCATAATCTGGCCCTGTGCCATATCCAAGCTAACTTAGTAAATAACTATATCACAAACCCCAACAAAAACTACATTAAATGATGCAACACACGGTTATTTTTAAGCCGTGTTGTGATTGAGTTTATCAATAAACAACATTGAATCCGGAAAAGGTTAACAAATAAGTTTAATTACCATTTCTCTGAATTTTTGAGACGAGGCTTGATAATTTGTATTATTTGGATAAGTCGGACTATTGTACTCATCTTTATTGTTATCAATATAACGTTTCGGTCGATGTGCCCTCCGGCCTTCTTCAGGAGTTCCTTCCCAAATTCGGGGGCCTTTTCTTCGAACTCGGAAGCTTTCATGTAATTGGGAGCTTTCACGAAACTTCGAATAGAACCCTTTATCCAATCTACGGGGTAGACTGTTCTCATTCCTTTAACAATGATCAAGTACAATTGTTAAGCTGTGTTAATCAATCTATGTTACTGTCGCCCTTGATCAAGATTGAACCTGCGGCCTAGATATAACTATCACTTAGAACTGTATTAACTCATTGCCTATATTTACTACGTCATGTGTCCAATTGAATAAACCGGAACGCACACAGTCTGGAACGATGTATAGATAACAATAAAGATGAAGACAATAGTCCGAATAATCCAAATTATCAAGCCTCATCTAAAAAATTCAGAGAAATAGTGTAGATAACAATAAAGATGAGGACAATAGTCCGAATAATCCAAATAATACTAATTATCAAGCCTCATCTTAAAAATTCAGAGAAATAGTGTAGATAACAATAAAGATGAGGACAATAGTCCGAATAACCCAAATAATACCAATTATCAAGCCTCATCTCAAAAGTTCAGAGAAATAGTGTAGATAACAATAAAGATGAGGACAATAGTCCGAATAATACAAGTAATACAAATTATCAAGCTTCATCTAAAAAATTCAGAGAAATAGTATAGATAACAATAAAAATGAGGACAGTAGTCCGAATAATCCATATAATACAAATTATCAAGCCTCATCTTAAAAATTCAGAGAAATGGTGTAGATAACAATAAAGATGAGGACAATAGTCCGAATAATCCAAATAATCCAAAAGGTACAAGGGGATAAAAATAAATAGAATCAAACGCAGAGTTCTTTAAACAACAATAATGAATATTCTGTTAGCAAGACTAGTTATTATCACTAACCCTGTCTAGTCTGTATCTTTTAAGTCTTTCGTTGGACGAGTCCAACTTTCTTATAGGGGAAATATTCTCCCTAGCATAGAGTAAAGTTCAAACTCGTAAAGTATATGTTCGCGAATTAGACTACGTTGCACTTTTTATCAAATCACACACACACACACACATTCACACACAATGAAGCAAGGCATAATGTGTCGGCGCACCAACAACTACGATACTACCAAGTACGGCGGGTGCCTTCCCACAGCTAAAACTGCTTATGTCACGTGACCTACACGTATCAAACTATTGCAAGACTTGATTTATTATCAACAACTCCTTCCAGATAAAAGAAAAATTTAAAAAATTACTTTTTAATTACTGCTTCGTTTAAAGAGACGAAAATTAATCTGCTGTAAAATAAAAGATGAGCTCGGAAAAAAAGAAAACAAGAACGTCTTGTGTTTGTTATTAAAAAATATGAACGACACAAGATAAGGTATCCTCAAGATATTCTCAGGTTGTTCCAGACGAAGATCAGGCGAAAATGCCAGCTCAACAACCGATTAAGAAATACCAGTCCAATAACCAGAACGTTTATCGTTACACTCAGCATCGTTACACTATTGCAAGATTTTTGATTTATTATTATCAATAACTCCTCCCAGATAAAAAAAAAAAAATTATAAAATTTGATTTTTAATTACCGCTTCGATTAAAGAGAAGAAAATTAACCTGCCAACTTTTTTTTTAATTTCATACCCGTTGGAGCAGAATCAGATCTGAATATTTCCTAAACAACAGATCAAACGATCATCTTTTCTTAATCAGGGCTTAAAGGAATTAAAATGCCCCGAAACTACTTTTCATTTATTCCCAGATATTGACGAAAAAGATTTTTAATTATATCTTCTTCAGTTATGTTGCGAAATCTTTCTTTCCGTTTTCAACAGTTTTCAGTGATTACCCTCCCACTCATCACACACACACACACACACTCTCTCTCTCTCTCTCTCTCTCTCTCACACACACACATACACACGCACATACACACATACCCTCACTCTTTCTCCCTCACATATATACACACACACTCTCACATATACACTCTCTCTCGTGTCGACATAGTGTCACACAGACAAATACGTACTCTCTTTTCTCCATATCTCTCACACACATGCACTCATACACATACTCTCTCTCTCTCTCTCTCTCTCTCTCTCTCTCTCTCTCTCTCACACACACACTCGCACCCCACACACACCCTCTCTCACATACGCATATACTCTCTCTCTCTCTCTCTCTCTCTCTCTCTCTCTCTCTCTCTCTCTCTCTCTCTTACCCACCTACATGCACACAATCTGTCTCATATATGCTCTCTCTCTCTCTTTCTCTCTCTCTCACATACACACTCGTACCTCCACACAATCTCTCTCTCACATACGCATATACATTCTCTCTCTCTCTCTCTCTCTCTCTCTCTCTCTCTCTCTCTCTCTCTGCTACTATATTTCTCTGTTCACCCCCCCTGTTTCTGCATTTTATTCACTTTATTCTTTCTTTTTCATAACCACCACCATAATAACAACCAGATAAACGCATACACCATTTCGAATTTTATTTTGAATTTTATTTCGTTTAATATCAATTATTGCGAAAATAATTGGGTTTTTTTCTTACCCTCTAAAAATGACCAAAGATTTTGATGTAGACAAACAAAATTTGGTATTTATACTTACATATGAGACCCAAAATCTTACATATATATATATTATTATAAAATGGATAGAATAGAAACCTACTCGAGTTTCACCATAAGGATATTCAGGGTTAAATCCACTGAATTAATCGACGTACCGATTAATTGCAGTCGATCACACGTGTGTGTTCATTGTATTAGATATTACGTTATATCTAATACAATGAACACACACGTGTGATCGACTGCAATTAATTGGTACGTCGATTAATTCAGTGGATTTAACCCCGAAGATCCTCATGGTGAAACTCGAGTAGGTTTCTATTCTATCCATTTTATAATAAATGTGCTCTACTTCGTATTGAGCACTTTGTCTTTGTTATATCACTGACTTAACCCCTGAATTTTGCACCTCCCAACCATCGTGCCACTATTCACTGGTAAGCCACCTTTTATCTTTATAAATACATTATATATATATATATATATATATATGCGTGTGTGTGTGCTATATTTATAAGCAAACAGTGCTCAATACCATAGAGCATTTATATCTAAATTAAGGTCGCATGAACATGAAGTCAACGGCGCCTGGTTACTGACAATTTCTCGGCTATGCAATTTTCAGACCACTTGGTCTGATCTTATATACGAGGATGAGTCAAAAATCAATGCCATTTTGTTTAGGAGAGGTATAATTACCAACACAGGAATATATATCATACAGCAAAATGAAGCTGGTCCTCTGTGGATCATATCCCCACTTCTCCACATAGTCACCGTTTCTCTCAATCGCAATGTTCTTGTGTTGGTAATTATACCTGTCCTAAACAAAATAGCATTACTTTTTGACTCACCCTCATATAATGGAAAAAGATATAAAAGAGATAGTCTTGGGTATTTGCCTCGTACCCCACTTGTAAGGGCTTGGCACAAGGCCTCGTTTTAACGTGGGCCCACCCACAAGCCGAAGCTCATGGGTGGGAAAGAACAAAAATTGCGTTGATCCCTTCGGCATTCCCCCTCAAGAGGGGCGCCTCAGGCGCTGGGCAATAAACCCAACCCTGCCCCTTTAAGTCAAGGGGGCAGGTATTGCCTGGGGGGAAATCCCACGCTATTAATTATAACTTAACCTGATCCAGTGGCCGAAGCTCACTGGACCCCCAGCCGAGGCCGGGTACATCAGGTCAGTATAAAAGAGATAGTCTTATGTATTTTCGAATATATCAGGGAGACCAACAGGTAGTTTTGCACATTTAACAGCCATGTGTCCTTAAAATCACTAAGTGATAAGGGAAAAAAGAACCAGTTGTCGCCGGAGATCGGAAAGTTGGGTTTTTTATGATTAAGTATAAATTTACAAATGTTTTTTTAAAAAAAACAGATTGAGTCTGTCTGATGGAAGTATTGATTTCCCAGAATAACGGGCGTCATAGGTTTAAATGTTTGTCAATCGTTAGTGGGGTGAGTGGGTCTGTAATAGAAGTGGAAGGCAACTTCAAGGGAATTGAATAGACATTTGGAACCTTATTCAAAATCATAGAATCGGCAGGGGAAAAACGAAAGTGAAACTACTCCGCACCAGAAAAAGAGGACAATATGTTCTGAAAACCACAGACATTGCGTGAGCGATTTACATATATATATATATATATATGAAAAGTAAATGGAAGTGAATCCGACAGTATGAAATAAATACTTTTAGAAAAAACAAACAAATGATGTTATAATTCGCTGACAGAAATCTGTCACTGCCGTAGCGCGAATCTTCAGGGTTTGAAGATTCGCGCTACGGCGAGAAACTGCAGTCGGTAATTTTAAGCGATTCGTTTTTAAACGTGCATATATATATATATATATATATATATATATATATATATATATATAATCAACCCCTCTGTTCGAGCAGAATCCGACACCAGATCAATAGAGTTTAGTTTCAATTCAGTTTTCCTACTCCTAGACTGATTACCTAGCCAAGAGCCCTTAAAAAAGGTACAAATCCAACTTATTCTCCCCCCCCCCCAGATATGGGTAAATATAGGTCATACTTGGCTTTTTGACCTTCGATTATAGTATCTGGTGGCGTTATCGACCCTCTCTAATACTATCTAGTGGCGCTCTCACCCTCTCTACTATCCGTTGGTGCGCTCACTTGTCAATGGAACACTCTGAATTCAAACCAACAGTACTCCACTTAAAAATAAAAATTTAAAAAAAACATGTAAGTAAAAAAAAAAATAAAGTCGACGGAGTGACCTATTGTTGGTATGTTGACAGCGAAGAAGTCACTCCTTTTCACTAGCGCTAAACCAGGGAGATTATTTTGCGACTGTGGTAGAGCACTACACGTACCATTAGCTCCTCAATTTATGGCACAGATCCAAAACGTGCTACTCATGCGCTAAGTTGGCAGAGGCCGGTATCGAACCCGGAAACTTGTGGCTCCGATGCAGAAGCTCTACC
>CM042172.1:2547591-2570339 GCA_023376005.1 Doryteuthis pealeii
CAAAAGACGCTATTTACCGTTGCTAAGAACGCTAGTCTGAGGTTAGACGCTATTATGATGTTGCAAGGAACGCTATTCTGAGGTTGCTATGGATGCTACTCAGAAGAGGCTAAAGAGTATTTACGGTTGCTAGGGATACTATTTTGAGGTAGCTTGGGAGGCTATTCTGAGGGTGCTAAAGCGTATTTAAGGTTGCTAGAGACGCTATTATGAGGTCGCCAGGGATACTATTGTGATGTTGCTAAAGAGTATTTACGGTTGCTAGGGGCGATATTTACTGATGTTCGGGACACTATTTTCAGCTTGCTAAAGAGTATTTAGGGTTGCTGCAGACTCTATTATTGCCAGAGACACTATTCTGAGGTTGCCAGGGACATTATTTTGAGGGTGCCAAAGACTACGGTTGGTAGGGATGCTATTTACAGTTGCTAGGGACGCTATTTTACTATTTACGGTTGTTAGGGATGCTATTTATAGTTGCTTAGGACGCTATTTTGAGGTTGCTAAAACGTATTACGGTTGCTAATGACGCTATTCTGAGGTCGCTGAAAATTATTGTTGCTAGGACGCTATTTTGAGGTTGCTAAATAGTATTTACAGTTGTTAGCGACGATATTTTGAGTTTAAAGACTACGGTGGCTAGGGACAATATTTTGAGTTTGCCATAGACTACGGTTGCTAGGAACGCTATTTACAGTGGCTAAGGATGCTATTTACCATTGCTAGGGACGCTATTTTGAGATTGATAAAAGTATTTACAGTTGCTAGGGACGTTAATCTGGGGTTGCTAAAGACTCTTTTGTTGATAAGGACGCTATTTTGTGATTGCTAGAAACGCTATTCTGAGTTTGGTAGGGATACTATTTTGCTATTTGAAGTTGCTAGGGACACTATTTTGAGGTTCCCAATGAATACGATTGGTGCGGACGCTATTTACAGTTGCTATTTTGATATTTACGGTTTCTAGGGACACTATTTAAGGTTGCTAGGGAAGGTGTCAAAGACTACCATGTCTAGCAACTGTAAATAGCAACGTTTACAGTTGCTAGTGACGCTATTTTGAGGTTGCTAAATACACTATTGTGTCTACGGACGCTATTTTGAGGTTGCTAAAAATATTTACGGTTGCGAGGGACGATATTTTGAGTTCATTAAAGACTATGGTTACTAGGGACGCTATTTTGAGTTTGCTTAGAGACACTATTCTGACATAGCTAGGAACACTATTTTGAGGTTGCTAAAGAGTATTTATGGTTGCTAGGGACGCTATTTTGAGTTCATTAAAGACCATGGTTACTTGGGACGCTATTTTGAGGTTGCTAGATACTATCCTGAGATTGCTAGGGACACTATTTTGATGTTGATAGGGACACTATTTTGAGGGTGCTAAAGAGTATTTACGGTTGCTAGGGACGCTATTTTGAGTTCATTATAGATTATGGTTACTAGGGACGCTATTTTGAGGGTGCTAAAGAGTACGGTTGCTAGGGACACTATTTTGAGGGCGCTAAAGACTATGGTTACTAGAGACACTATTTTGAGGTTGCTAAAGACTATGGCTATTAGCGACACTATTTTGAGGTTGCTAGGCACACTATTTTGAGGGTGCTAAAGAGTATTTACGGTTGCTCCATAGGGACGCTATTTTGAGGTTGCTAGAGACACTATTCTGAGATAGCCAGGGACACTATTTTGAGGGTGCTAAAGTGTGTTTTCGGTTGCTAGGGACACTATTTTGAGTTCATTGAAGACTATGGTTACTAGGGACGCTATTTTGAGTTCATTAAAGACTATGGTTACTAGGGACGCAATTTTTAGGTAGCTAGAGACACTATTCTAGTGACACTATTTTGAGGGTGCTAAAGAGATTTTACGGTTGCTAAGGACGCTATTTTGAGTTCCTTATAGACTATGGTTACTAGGGATGCTATTTTGAGTTTGCTACAGACACTATACTGAGATAGCTAGGGACACTATTTTGAGGGTGCTAAAGAGTATTTTGCGGTTGCTAGGGACGCTATTTTGAGTTCATTATAGACTATGGTTACTAGGGACGCTATTTTGAGTTCATTATAGACTATGGTTACTAGGGACGCTATTTTGAGTTTGCTAGAGACACTGTTCCCAGATAGCTATGGACACTATTTTGAGGGTGCTAAAGTGTATTTACGGTTGCTAGGGACACTATTTTGAGTTCATTGAAGACTATGGTTACTAGGGACGCTATTTTGAGTTCATTAAAGACTATGATTACTCCTATTTACATGTGTCCCACTTTCACACGATATGGCACAAGGCCGTTTTATGTGGGGACCACCCACAAGCCGAGACTCATGGGGTGGTAGGTAGAAAAATTGCGTCGATCCCAGCCCTGTCCCTTTAAGTGCAATGAGGCAGGTATCTGGGATCGACGCTATTAATTTAGCATTCCACCCGTCCCGAAGGACGAGTAGCTGGTACTATGGTTACTAGGGACGCAATTTTGAGGTAGCTAGGGACACTATTTTGAGGGTGCTAAAGAGTATTTACAGTTGCTAAGGACACTATTTAGATGTTGCTAGGGACGCTATTTTTAGTTCATTAAAGACTTTGGTTACTAAGGATGCTATTTTGAGGTTGCTAGATACACTATTCTGAGATAGCTAGGGACACTATTTGAGGGTGCTAAAGCGTATTTACGGTTGCTAGGGACGCTATTTTGAGTTCATTAAAGACTATGGTTACTAGGGACGCTATTTTGAGGTTGATAGAGACACTATTCTGAGATTGCTAGGGATACTATTTTGAGGGCGATAAAGAGTATTTACGGTTGCTAGGGACACTATTTTGAGGGTGCTAAAGTGTATTTACGGTTGGTAGGGACACTATTTTGAGTTCATTAAAGACTATGGTTACTAAGGACGCTATTTTGAGTTCATTAAAGACTATGGTTACTAGGTACGCTATTTTGAGGTTGCTAGAGACACTATTCTGAGATAGCTAGGGACACTATTTGAGGGTGCTAAAGCGTATTTACGGTTGCTAGGGACGCTATTTTGAGTTCATTAAAGACTATGGTTACTAGGGACGCTATTTTGAGGTTGCTAAGAGACACTATTCTGAGATTGCTTGGGACACTATTTTGAGGGTGATAAAGAGTATTTACGGTTGCTAGGAACGGTATTTTGAGGTTGCTAAAGACATGCTGCTTGGTAACATTGCACCTTAAATGTATTGTACACTATAATGAATAAATAAAAATACAGTTCTTACACCCGTAATAGACCGTAATATATCCAAAAATATAAAAAGACTACCAAATATATATATATATATATATATATATATATATATATATATATAATAAATTGACTTAGCTGAGTCGGTAGAGAATCTGCTCAGTCGGTAGAGCATCAGTCTAGGAACTATAGGTTCCGGATTTGATACCGGCCCTAGTCAACACAGTGTATGAGTAGCACAGTGATATGTGAGGTAAAGTAACGCCATAACAATCATACGCCAAAACAATCTCCTTGGTCTAGAAGGAGCTACCCGGCATCCCCTGGGTAGAAGACTCCCTCGCTGTCTGGCTGATACCGACTTTAGGCCACCCGCCGACTTACTTTTACTTACCTATACATATATATATTTATATATATATATATATATATATATTAGACAATATAATTTGCTATATTCTAAGTAAGTATACATATATATATGTATATATATATATATATATATGTATATACTTAACTTACTTACTTAAAATATAGCAAATTATATTGTCTAATATATTATGGACCCTCTCGTCGATTTTCGACACATGAGGGTTCACACGCACAATGAACTCCCACACAGTGAATTGTTTATAGTGGTGAAGGCTTGTGTTGGACCATCCACACTTTTTGGCACAGTCGATAGGAAAGAATTGGTGCATCAAGGGTTGCCACAAATCAACGACTGACCTTAGGAATTTTGAATTCAGAGTTATCCCTCTCCTAGACTGGTTACCTACCCAAGGCTGAAGAGCCCAGTCTGCCCTACTATTTAGCCCATAGGTGGAGGGAGAATATATGGATTCATACCTTTCCCAAGGGTATTAGCACTATGTGAAATGCCAACAGCTTCGTCTAGGAATTGAACTCAAATTGACGAGTCCATTTTCCACGACTCTAACCACTAGCCCACGCACCTCCATGTCTAATATACATATATACTTACTTACTGAAAATATTGTCTAATATATATATATGTATATGTATATATATAATGGAGATTACGTGTTTGTTTGTCTGTAACCGAAACTATATCACTACTCCAGTCACTATTCATTTAGTTATCATACATCACATTCTCGATGAATCATTTTTATTTAAGCCTCAATTATTAATAAAATTGTTTTTCCTTATTAATACTGCTGGCCACATCTACGTAGTAATGACATGCAATTGTATTTATATGTACAACAAATAGCGGTTTACAGTGTGAACGGCAAGCCTAATTTGCATATTGATATTTAAAATTTGATTTTAATAAATATCTGCTTGGTATTGTTGATTTCTAATTATTTGATTTTATCTTAATGAATATGAGTAAAAATCTCGGAGATAAATCTTAAAAGAAATTAATTAACAAAAAGAAATAACTGTAATTTTATTCTTTACTTCCTAATTTAATTAAATAGTTAAATTAGAAAAGTTTAGCAATGAAAGACGGGGCGATGGGAGAGGAAGCTACAGCTGTTATATTTTTCGATTATACCCCTCTCTGTTTCAAATCATTTTATCTGCATTCTTATTTAGTTTCTTTAGACTTTCTAATTTAATATAATATATTATGACATTAATACTTGCACCCGGAGCGTGCATATATTTGCTAGTATATATATATTTACTTAAAATATAGCATATTATATTGTCTAATATATATATATACTAGTAGAAGTACCAATCTACCGATTAAGTGATGGAAACTTGGATTGCAGTGATGCCTAAACTAACAGACAAATAGAAAATCCTTCAACTTATTTCCTTTTGCTAAATAATGTTTATTCTATTATGATTGGCATTAATTAAAAATTCATAGTGTCACGTTTCTTGGTGTTTGGTATTTGTCATAGAGTGAGGTTTATTAGCTCTTGTTGACGTATTTACATAGCCTCACCGGCCCGATGAGTCCATTGGTATATGTCAAGGGAGGACTGACGCTGATCTGGGGGGACCCTTTAACCTATTCATTCGCACTGTCCATTCAATACAGATATGGACAACCTTAATCAGACATTTGAGAGGAAATATTGAAAACAATTGGAATATCGATTTACAGCAGTAAATAGTGCTGCTACGTTAGATACTATAACATAGACTAGAAGGGGCTACCTCGCATCACCTGGGTAGAAGAATATTTGTTTGTTTGTTTTGGTGGGTAATTTAATGCCGACAAAGTTATGAAATAAATTAATTCTAGTTTTTTTTATAATTTAATTTTTTGCATCATTCCCAGTGGATCACCTTCCCAACCCAGTCGTGCCTAGCTTTGTATTCCCGTTCTGCTAGTTTGTTACATTCACTTAATACATGGTTTACATAATTTTTATTAATCCTCGTGTTCCTTAATTGTACGACCGTTATGATCTTGCAATACTCTCTGGCTAAAAATAAGACAGTCCAAATCGTTCAAAATTAATTTAAAAAATGTATATCCTGACTATCTGGTGCTGCTTATTTTTCCATTTAACCTATAGATGGGACCCTAACAGGTACTACCATTCTGTCTCAGAGTGGGCCAGGGAGCAATGGTAATGAAGGGGTGCTCCACATTCCACATTCCCCAGACCTCCAGAACTAGAACCTCTCCATCAGATAGTTTAACGTCATTCCCGGGACATGAAGACCCTCAGCCACCGCCTTCTAGCACACATATGATAAAACAGGCTGGATTTTCCATAAAGGAAATGGGGTAGCATGTCATAATCACTTAATAAAATGGCCTATTATCAGTTCAGTCGGACGCGAAGGAGTCTATCCCCTTTTTGCTAGCGCTAGACCAGGGAGATTGTTTTTGCTCAGGTGGAGCGCCACCCCCCCCACACACACACACACACTTTATCGCACAGATCAGATTACCGAATCTATGCCACGCATGCGCTGAGTTGGTGGTAACTGGTATCTAACTAGGAACCTTGCGATTCCAAGACTGGTGCTCTACCGACTGAGCTAAACCGGCGCATAGCAATATATCTTATTATAATGGAGATTGTGTGTTTTTCTGTCTGTAACCGAAACTATATTCCTACTCAAGTCACAATTCTCTTAGTTATTGACATCCCATTCTCCATGATTTTATTTTTTATCTAAACCTCAATTATTAATAAAATTGTCTTACATTATTAATACTGTTAACTATGTCTACATACTGACAACATGCAATTATATTTATATATACAACAAAATAGCGGTTAACAGTGTGAACGGGAAGGCTAATTTGCATATTGATATTTAAAAATCAAATTTTAATAAATGTGCTTAGTATTATGATTTCTAACTGTTTGGTTTTTTTAAATGAATATAAGCAAAAACCCTCTTCAATAAATCTTAAATGAAATCCATTAGCAAGAAAAAAATAACTGTCATTTTATTTCTTTACTTCCTCTTTTAACTAAATACTTAAATTAGAAAAAATAACAATGAAAGACGAGAGTGATGGAAGAGTAAGTTTCAGTTGTTCCCTCTTTTATTATACTCCCCTCTGTTTCAAATCTTTTTTATACTCCCTCTGTTTCAAAATCTTTTTATCTGTATTCTTATTTAGTTTCATTAGCCTTTCTAATTTAATACAATATTTTTTACATTAAAACTTAAATACTTGCACCCGGAGTGTGCATATATTTGCTAGTTATAATATATATATATATATATATATATATATATATATGAGGAAAAGGGTGTTGGAATGAATCCGACAGAATGAGGTAAAATAAGGAATGAAAGAACAAAATTCAGACAAAAATGTGTAGTATATTTTGCTGGAGCATTGACCTCAGCTTCTTCTGCTTTATTTGTTGCATACTTCTCTTCTGGCCGGCTTGGTACTTCTATCATCTATCTTCTAATGGTCTGGTATATCTTCTACAGGTCTCGTCTGGTCTTCTTGTATGGGGATTCCGTGTCTGGTTCTGCTGGGGACCATTTCTTCTTATCAGAAAGCCTTGTGTCATTGTTAGCTTTAGTAATAACAACAAGACTCGATTTACTTTGGATGTTATTTTATTCCGGAACCCAGGCCAGACAACTGCGCGCTGAGAGTCACATCTTGCTAGCTTCTAACTCGGCAACTGACTAACTGCAACTAACTACTGCAACTGACTTACTGAGTTGCCCACCTTAAACCGGAAGGGGGCTTTCTATCGGGTTCCGTTCTCCACGATTCTATCCCCAGAAAGCAAGGTGAGAGTGAGGTCAAGCATTGTCACTCACTCTCAAGCCATCAGCTTGTACTGATCGCCATAAAGGATTTCTATACTACCTTAAAAAAGTAATAGGGTCCAATTAATATGTAACATATTGAATTATTAGGATCATACAAGTGTTTTATAGAAGGGGGGAAATAGGTATGTGGGTAAGTTTTGTGGTGAGCCCACATACCTATTTCCCCCTTCTTTAAAACACTTGTATGACCCTAATAATTCAATAAAGCAGAAGAGGCTGAGGTCAATCATGTAGATGTTAGGGTTTGATGTAACTAGCCGATTGATCGGAGGAGGCCTCTCTGTTTAGCTTATGTAAGGGCCAAAGTATTGCTGCATGTCATGGACTGCTTAGCTTAGCCATCAGGAATCCGTCCTTAAGCATCACAGGTCACCACCCAGGGCCAACAGATGGACCCATTTGGGGGGGGGTGTTACCCCTCTGCAGAGGTGCAGTCGGTGTATTCTACAATTAAAGCATCGAAGAAATATTCCTGACGCAAGTAGCCGTCTATATGTAAAGTATTGGAGGCGCGTAGCGTAATGGTTAGAGTCGTAAGAAATGAACTCGTCGACGCGAGTTCAAATCCTGGACGAGACTGTATTTCACGTCACAATAAAACCCTGGAAAGGGTGTTTATCCAATTAGTCTCTCTCTCTCTCTCTCTCTCTCTCTCTCTCTCTCTCTCTCTCTCTCTCTCTCTCTCTGGGTAAATCGTGCAGAGGGGTTGGTAAATTTATCTATCTATCTATACATATATATAATATCTATAATATATATACATACATATATATATATACATATATAACATATATATATACATATACATATATATATATATAACATACATATATATATATACATATATACATACATATAATATATATATATATACATACATATATAATATACTATACATATATATATAATACTATATATACATACAATATATATACATATATATATATATATATATATATACATATATATATACATATATATATATATATATACACTATATATATTATATACATATATATATGTGTAATACACACAAATATATATACTACATATATATATATATACACACATATATATATATGTAATATAAAGATTTGAAGGCAATTTAACAATGCAATATGTGTTGAATTTATTTAACTTTTGTTCTTTTTTCAAAAACTAAATATTTTCGGAAGTAAAATTCCATCTTCAGAGTTATTGAAAGTACTTAGGTGTTTTTTTTATAGTACTTATCCTACGGCGATATTGTAATCATTTGTTGTTTAAGAAGTTGAGGAACGCCGTATATTGAAATTTTTTTCCGTGATGTTATCGGCTATTCCATGATGTTAACCCGGCTCGGCTGCTTCCCGCGCGTGGAAAATGTTCGAAATTCTTTTAAATTTTTTTTACTATAAATATAGCTTTGCTCGGCATAGTGAAATAAAGTTTGTTTCTTTATAGTAATCTTTGAAGCATTTGTGTGTAAGTGTAATATAAAGATTTGAAGGCAAATTTACAATGCAATATGTGTTGAATTTATTTAACTTTTTTTTTTTAAAACTAAATATTTTCGGAAGTAAAATTCCATCTTCAGAGTTATTTGAAAGTATTAGGTGTTTTTTTATAGTACTTATCCCACGGCGATATTGTAATCATCTGTTGTTTAATTGCCTTCAAAATCTTTATATTAACACATATTGGTGTAGGGGTTGGTGATATCGGCCTGTCAGCTTGGCAGTCCGGTTTCAAATCACGCACAGGGCGGCCTTCCTATCTATAGCTCTGCTGATGAGGCCTAATAGGCCGAAATGTACATTAGAGAGTATTGATTTTTCTCGATTTTGTTTGCCATACATTTAAATAGGCATTCTGCTCATTCATTCATATAATTAATTAATTTAAAAAATTAGGTAGGCAACTCCAATTAAGCACATATTCTCCAAATTGTCGGCAAAAAAAGCCATTTCCAAACATACCGTGTTTATAATATATATATATATATAATTATATTAATGTGTGTGTGTGTGCGTCACTTGGCCAGATCAACACAAGTTTTTTTTACATAGGGATTTCAATGGGTTTTTCTTACCAGGATCCAAATTTTGATTCCAGTAATAATAGATCTGTGAAACTAACTTTTGGTCCCTCACCCTTCTAGTATATATATATATATATATATATATATATATATATTATATAATCTTGAAGCTGCTCATAGTAGAATAAAGGGTGCCGTTATAGTAGGTGACCTACCCGCTTTGAATGTGTTCTACCTCAATAAGAGTATATTTATAGATATAAGTAGTAGGCAATTTTTTAAAACTAATTATTTTTAACATATATTCAATTTCAAGAAATGCAATTCAGTCATAAGCTGTATATTGTAATTAAGAATATTTTTTTAAATTTATCCATACTTTACATGAATCAGATCTATTTAATTCTAAAATATTCTAAACTTCTGACATAGGATTAAGATTAGCAGTTATTATTATAACCATACAATATGCTTTTTATGGTAGGCCACATTCAAAAGGTAGGCCACATATTATAATGATACCGAATAAAGATATCACTTACTGGTCATGGTGGTTGATATGACATTAAACAAAGAGACTAAACTAATAACACGTAAAACCACAAGATGGTTGCAGTAATATTAATATTATATTAACACAGAAGGTTGTGTTTAGTTTCTCCGGTGTCGTTTGGGTAAATGTCCTGTATCAATATTATACCAGGATACAATAATAATAATCTTCAACGTTATCAAATTTGAGTACTTACGGTTTTTACAGAATGTGCAAATTAAAGTTTTATTTAAAATATCGAAAAAATAAAACGAACTTCCCCGAAGAAGTGAAACTATTTTCTGAGTGATTTTCTCATCATCATCCTCTGGCGTTTATGAATCCTTAAAGTAATCAAGTTGAAGTCGTGAGGTATTAATAAGTTTTCTGATGAATATGAAGTGCGGAAATACATGCCCGAAATCTAGAAACTTAATAGAAGGGTAAAGTAGAAAAAAGAAAGAATAGAAGAAAAGTGAGGAAAGAAAGGAGAGACAGAAAAGAACAGAAGGAAATAAATAATTATAACAATAAGAAGAAGAATGAACGAACGAACGAAACGAAAGAAGAAGAATGAACAAAAGAAAGAAAGGAGAATGAACGAAAGAGAAAGAAAAGACAAACGAAAGAAAGAAAAGAAGAAAGAACAAAAGAGCGAAAGAAAAGAAGAATGAACAAAGAAAGAAAGAAGAAAGAAAGAAAGAACAAAAAAATGAACAAAAGAAAGATAGAAAGAAAGTAGAAATGAACAAAAGAAAGAAAGAAGAAACTGAAAAAAAAAAAGAATGAACGAAAGAAACAAGAACAAAGGAAAGAAGAAAGAAAGAATGAACAAAAGAAAAGAAAGAAAGAAGGAAAGAAGAATGAAAAAATGAAAGAAAGAAGAATGAACGAAAAAAAGAAATAAAGAAGAAAGAACGAAGAATAGAAAGAAAAAGAAAGAAAAGAAGAAGAACGAAAGAAAAAAGAAAGAAGGAAAGAAGAACGAAAGAAAAAGAAAGAAAGAAGAATGAACGAAAGAAAGCACAAAAGAAAGAAAGAAGTATGAACGAAAAGAACGAAAGAAAGCGAAAGAAAGCGAAAAAGAAGAAGAAAGAACGAAAGAAAGAAAGAAAGAAGAATGAACGAAAAGAAAGCACAAAAGGAAAGAAAGAAGTAGAACGAAAGAACGAAAGAAAGCGAAAGAAAGAAGAAAAAGAACGAAAGAAAGCGAAAGAATGAACGAAAGAGAGAAAGAAGAATGAACAAAAGAGAGAGAAAGAAAGAATGAACAAAATAGAGAGAGAAAGAAAGAATGAACAAAAAGAAAAAGAAAGAAGAATGAACGGAAAGAAAGAAAGAAAGAATGAACAAAATAGAGAGAGAGAAAGAAGAGTGAAAAAAAAGAAAGAAAGAAGAATAAACAAAAGAAAGAAGAAAGAATGAACAAAAGAATGAAAGAAGATTGAACGAAAGAAAGAAAGAAAGAATGAAAGAAAGAAAGAAGAATGAACGAAAGAAAGAATAGAAGAAAAGAAAGTGGGAGAAAGAAAGGAGAAAGACAGAAAAGAACAAAAGAAATAAGAAGAAAGAAAACAATAAAAAAGTACGAAAAAAGACGAAGGAGAAGAAAACGAAATAACCGAATGAAAAAAGCACGAAAAAAGAAAAAGACAAAAAAGAACAGAAAAAAAAGAAAGTGTGTGGGGAGGAGAAAGACGAAAAAACAAAAGGAAAGAAATAGGTAGATAAAAGTGAAAGAAAGAAAAGAAGAAAAAAAAGACGAAAAAGAAGAAAAGGAGAAAATAGAGTAGTGGAAAGAAAGAGAGACAAAAGAACAGAAGGAAAGAAAGAAATACAAAAAAAATGAGAAAAAGAAGAAAGAAAAAAAGCAAAGAATAAAAATAACAAGAAGAAGAACAAACAAAATAGGAAAAAGAAAAGAAAATTAGGAAAAGAATTATGAATGCAATTAAAAGCAAAAGAAATAAACTGATTCATTAATCCCGAGGGGGGGGGGAGAACATTTCAAAAAATAAATAAACTCTTTTTTCCTTTTTTAAAGAAGGTGCGTGGAGCTGGGGAATAAAGATTGAGATATTGAATTCAAATCCTGGCAAAGGTAGTTTGAGTTCACTAAGTGCTTCAGTTACAAGATAGATCGTAATAACTGCCTTCATCTGCGTGTGTATTTACAAAGATTCCAAGATAATAAAAAAACAATTCATTTTACGGCATATCAACCTCGGTGGGTCATTTAATGCCGACAAAGTTTGAAATAAATTCATTCTTACTGGATAATCAAATTTTGTTAATAAACTCAGGTTTTTTTATTCAACCATAGATGGGACCCTAACAGGTACTACCACTCCGGGTCAAAATGGAACGGGGGGGCAATGGTGATGAAGGGGTGCTCTACATTCCCCAAACCTTCAAAACTGGAACCTGACTATCAGATAGAGTTTAACGCCATTCCCAGGACATGTAGACCCTCAGTCACCGCCTTCTAGCACCCATGATAAAAAGGGGTTGGGGCTTGTCATAAGGGCAATAAGGTTGGGAAAATAATATAGGTCCTAGGGCTTGACGTGACCAGCCGATTGATCGGAGAGGGCCTCTCCGACCGCCAGTCTAGCCTAAGAAAGGGCCAAAGTGGAGTATTGCAAGTCATGGACTGCTCAACCACCTGGGTTCTATCCTTAAGCCTCACGGGTAGCCACCCACGGCCAACAGGTGTTCCCATTGAGGGAGTTTTACCCCTCTGCAAAGGTGAAGTCGGTGCATTCTAACGCCCCACCGACAGAATGTTTTTTAGGGTTGTTTCTTTAATGGCATATCAAACTTCCGTGGGTTATTTTATATGCCATCTCTTTTATATAATCTTATTCGCCATTTTTCCGTTAGGGCGGTACAATACATCGCCTGTGCCACTGTAAGGGGATAAAATGCCCCCAATGGGGCCAACTGTTGGCATGATGCTTAAGGAAGGAATCCTGGTGGCTGAATAGTCCATGACATGTAATTCTTCACTTTGACCCCGAATTAGGCTAGACGGTCGATCAGAGAGGCCCTCTCCGATCAATCGGTTGGCTACGTCAAGTCCTAACACATATGATTGCCCTAAGCCTATTGCCCTGATGGCAAACACCTAACCCCTTTTCTTATAAGTGCTAGAAGACCGTATATGAGGACCTTAATGTCTTGTGTATAACGTAAACTGCACCTAGTGTTGAAGTTTCAATTCTAGAGCTCCGAGGAGTGTGGGAATGCTCCTCATCCCATTACTCTGACCCGAGTGCTAGTACCTGTTAGAATCCAATCTATGGTTAAATAGATAAAATTAGTTTTAAAGATGTGTTTAAAAAAGTGACTTTTAAAAAAATTAATCAAACAAAATGTCTTCGGCATAAAATAACCCAAGGTTTGACATGCCGTAAAATCTAACCAACCAAATGATGAAATACATACTGTCTATTCAAAATTGTTTGTTTGTGTGGTAACGATCCTCGTCCACTTGCAAATATCTCTGGGGATTTAAAATCAGTGGCGAAGATGGTAAGGCAGTTGACTGAATTGAAAAGTAGAAAGATAATAAGACTGAGAAACCGCTAAGATAGGTTTTAATACCAAAACAGACGCACCTGGTATAACAGTTGAATCACAAAATAAAATGCCCACTTTCGTATTATATATATATATATATATATATATATATATATATATATATATATATATACCAAACTTGTTAAATCCTCGCGGTGAGAAAAAGCCCAGCATATAGTTTTATTGTAAAAATATACTACCAAACATCACCCGGGGAGAAACAAATTTTTGGAAAAAAAGGCCAAAATAATCGTACCAACAAAAATAATCTATTGGTAAACAATATTTGGATAAAGAAAAAACAATTTATATATATATATATATATATATATATATATATATATAATATATATATATATATATTCATACAAAACCGCCAGGAAACTAAAGCTAATAAGTAAAAAGTGCTCAATACCTAAGTAGAGCAAATAATAAAGATAGACCTAATGAATCAGATAAACCTACTAAAGTTTCACTTAGTGCTCTTCAGGGCTAATATCCCACTATATATATATATAATATCCTATTATAATGGAGATTGTGTGTTTTTCTGTCTGTAACCGAAACTATATTACGACTCAAGACACAATTCCCTTAGTTATTGACATCACATTCTCAATGATTTTATTTTTAATTTAACCTCAATTATTAATAAAATTGTTTTACATTATTAATACTGCTAACCATATCTACATACTAACAACATGCAATTATATTTATATATACAACAAAATGGCGGTTTACAGTGTGAACGGGAAGGCTAATTTGCATATTGATATTTAAAAAATCGAATTTTAATAAATATATGCTCAGTGTTATTGATTTCTAACTGTTTGGTTTTATTTTAATGAATATAAGCAAAAATATCTTCAATTAATCTTAAATGAAATCCATTAACAAGAAAAAATAACTGTCATTTTATTCTTTACTTCCTCTTTTAATTAAATACTTAAATTAGAAAAAAAATAACAATGAAAGACGAGAGTGATGGAAAAGTAAGTTTCAGTTGTTCTATTTTTCAATCATACCACCTCTGTTTCAAATCTTTTTATCTACATTCTTATTCAGTTTCATTAGCCTTTCTAATTTAATATGATATTTTATTATATTAAAACTTAAATACTTGCACCCAGAGGGTGCATATATTAGCTAGTATATATATACAATATTCTCTAGTGAGAAAAGGAGATAAGGTTAATCAAAGGGAGATAACTATTTAATTTACAACAGTGACTTCTAAAGTCTTTGGTTATATCAAGCCATGTTTACAGGTTCGATGCAGAAAATCTCATTGTCCTGGGTATGACGTTAAACTGGAGCCCTGGGGAATGTGGAGTATCCCTTCATCACTATTACTCCCAAGTCCACTTTGACCCAGAGTCATAGTACCTGTTAGGGCCCCATCTATGGGTTGAATAGAAAACAATGTGTTTATAGAAAAAATTGAGTATCCATCAAGAATGAATTTATTTCAAAACTTTGTCGGCATTAAATAACCCATCGAGGTTGCCATGTCGCAAAACAAGCAGAAGATCTCAGCTTCCGTTCACAAGGCAGAACATCCGTCCTTTTTATTGGCCTCCGAGCCACGTGACATTTCCAACATCCGGGCGCCTGAATCGAGACATGCGTCCGCGTCACTCCTCCACGTCGTGTTCCGACAGACACGAGTTCGATCCAAGGCAGGCCAGACACAGCCGGGTTCTTTTACGCTGCTGTAAGCATATAGCAAAGTTTATTCCGGCTACATACTTTTAGTAAATTGAGGCCTTTTTGCCAGACAAAGCGAACGCTTGATAAATAATAACTTTTTGTGTAGCACTCTTTTCCCATCTACATTTCCCCAATTGGTTCCGTCGAATTTAAACTAAGCAAATACTCATAACCTCCCTTTGTGCTCTCTCTCAAAAGAGGGTCGTTTAGTCAAAATGGCTGGCATTGTTAACTTCGGCGTCCGGAAAATTACCCAAACCCGCTTTCAAAATTGAATCTACCTCAAGACACTATTCTCAATTCAGCTATTTCAAAAGCGAGCGAAAAAGAACGTCTTTTTTTTTCCCCTCCTGTGAAATCTTCCCGGCGTGTTAGTGGATCAATCGACAAAACCCGCTACGCCCCGGCAGACCTCGTTTCTGGAAATTGAGCAATCTGTGTCCTTTTCTTAGAAAAACGTAACGTTCGGCTCTTTTATCATCTTAAATAGCTGTCATTTCTCGACTTTACTGACTAGAGAGTCAACCGGTGACTTCCCAATACTGCCTTTACTTCTTAGCTGTAATATCAAGTAAGTGATTATTTTTTTTCTCTTTTTTACCAACGTCTTTTAGATTGTTTGTATTCCTAGCTTTAGTGTCATGTTTTTCTGTTCGCAAATTCAAGTTTACTTACAGGTCCTTTGGTTAGAATTAATTTGAAAGAGGCTATTTTGCCGGTCCTGGTAAAATACACAAACCTACTTTTATGCTTATTTTACCGGCCCTGTAAATATTTTTATTATAAATGCAAGTAATGTTAAAAATAACAACACAGATTTAACACGAAAGTTTATTTATATTCATTTATATTTTGTGAAGGAAAAATATAGATACCGTTAATGTCTTTGTGATTTTTTTTTTAAATTACAATTTTTTGTTGGTTTTTTTTTTGTTTTAATTTTGACTATCATGATTTTTTTTCTTAAGTGGAAAAATAGCATTTTCCACTATCAATTGTTGAAACATAAAAACTTGTAACCTTAACCCTAACAAGATGAATTCTTGTCAAGTACCATTTTCAGAAATTAGCTTTTAAATAGATTGTTTTAAAGTTTGTTTGCATCACAGAATTGTACAACTTCTTTTTAAGCAATTACCTTTTTAGATAAACCCAGATTGTTCGTCAACAACCTTTTTAATCTTTTAGTTTGAAATATATTTAAATATATTTGCTGGCAAAATAGCTTGGGGTCTATTTTCGCTAAAATGATTCTTGTGTGTGTAAAGTAGTGTGGACATGGAGTCAACACCTGATTCCTGACAGTTTCTAGCCTAGTGCGATTCTTTGTCTGAACCTCCCCCTCCAAGCCAGTTTTTGGATTTTTCTCTCCCCCCCCTCCTAGCCAGTTTTTTGGGATTTTTCTCCTCCCCCTCCTCCTAGCCAGTTTTTGGGATTTTTCTTCCCCAGCCAGTTTTTGGGATTTTTCTCCAAGATTCACAATTGAGTATTGTTCGGGTAATTCAATTTTCATAAATGTTGTACAACTGGGAGAGAAAACAAAAAGAAAAGTTACATCTTAAGATATTATTTTTTGTTTCAGTGTGCGTGTGTATATATATATATATATTAGTTTTTTTTGTTGTTATTTTTGAAAATCAATTGCGATAGAAATTTTTAACACCGGATATAACCACACTTTAGCAAATCTCTTTAAAATCAACAAGAATATTGATTGGCTTTATATTAAGTGGTTTCCTTTTTAGAATTTGAGGGGGGGGCGTTTCTTATTTTATTTATTTTTTTCATTCCATGTAAATATTTCCCTTAATAGATGTTATCAAAATGTTACTTCAAGGTGAAAAAAAAAAACATTGACTTTTTTCTTTACATACCGAGTGTTTACGCATCAACTCTATTAATATCTATCTTTATTTATATATATATATATATATATATATATAATATATATATAGATATATATATATGAGAGAGAGAGAAAGAGATTGGTGGCGTGTGGTGTAATTGTTAGCGTCGTGTGAAATAGACGTGGCTGTTTGCATTTCACATAGCGCTAATACCCTCGGGAAAAGGTACGAATCCAACTATTCTCTCTCCAGCTATGGGTAGCCAGTAGAACAGACTTTAACCTTGGTATGGCAACCGGTCTAGGAGAAAGAAAACTCTGAATTCCAACCTAAGCTGGCTCACTTCTCACTCGTGAAAAACTACTTTGTGAGATCCTCTCCCTCCCCCTCTTCCTTCCGTCTCCTTCCGTCTCCCTCCCCTCTTCCTTCCGTCTCCCTCCCCCTCTTCTCTTCCGTTCCCTCCCCTCTTCTTCCTCCTCTCCCTCTTCCTTCCATCTCCATCTCCCTCTTCCTTCATCTCCCATCTCCCCTCTTCTCCATCTCCCATCTCCCTCTTCTCTTCCATCTCCATCTCCCCTCTTCCTTCCTCTCCCATCTCCCCTCTTCTCTCTCCTCTCCCCTCTTCCTCTCCCTCTCCTCTCCCTCATCTCCCTTCCATCTCCCATCCATCCCCTTCCATCTCCCATCCATCTCTTCATCTCCCATCCATCTCCCAATCTCCTTCCATCTCTCCCTTCCCCTCTTCTCTCCCATCTTCTTTACTCTCCATCTCCCCTCTTTACTCTCTCCCGCTTTCCTCTCTTATAAAAATTTGCATAGCAACAGTAGTGAGCAAGGCTACCTTTCGTACTTTAGCGCACACGAATTCGAGAACCTTCATCAAAGATTTACGAAACAAGAAATTTTAGCAAAATTCTAGCAAGACCTGTCGGCTGCTGCTTTAATATACCGACTGCACCTCTGCAGAGTGGTAACACCCACCCTCTCAATGGGGGGAACCTGTTGGCCGTGGATTCGTGACCCGTGATGCTTAAGAAGGGCACTCAAGTGCCTGAGCAGTCCACGACATGCAACGCACCACTTCGACCCTTGTATCAATCGGCTGCCCACATCAAGCCCTAGCACCTATATGATTGTCCCGCCCTTATTGGCATGATGGCAATAGAGACGGGACAATCTTTTTATCATATTTCTGCTAGAAGGCTGTGGCGGAGGGTCGTAGTGATTTGGTTATGATTTTCCCAACCCTATTGCCCTTATGGCAAGCCCCAACCCCTTTTTATCATATGGGTGCTAGAAGGCAGTGGCTGAGGGTCTTCATATCCTGGGTATGACGTTAAAACTCTATTTGATGGGGAAGTTCCAATTCGAGAGATCTGCGGAATTTGGAGTACACCTTCATCTCCATTACTCCCAGGTCCACTCTGAACCGAAGTGGTAGTATCTGCTAAGGTCCCATCTATTGGTTAAATAGAAAAAATTGATTCTGAAAAATTGTTGAATACTCATTAAAAATGAATAAAACAAAACATCTTCAGCATAAAATAACCCAGTAAGGGTTGACATGACGTAAGATCCAAGCAACCAATCAGATTCTAGCAAGACACATAACATATCGTCTGAATAGAAAATATTTTTTTAAAAAAACAACTTTTATATGGACATTCTTTTATAGAGATAAGTGACCGGCAAGATTAACAATAGTTTTCAACTTATTTTCATTGTATATAATAGGAACAAAAAACACCATCCGGGCGGTGTAAAAATTAATTTTAAAAAGATATTGCCCGAGTTTGTAAAAAAATCAATGTCAGAGGGTTTATATTATTATAATTATTACAGGAGTAAAATTATTATAAATTATTAAAGGAGTAAAAAAAATAATGTTGAAATGGACACTTAGTACTGTCCCGCCTCAAAATGTTGCGTGCATCTATTAATTACAAATTAAATAATCATTTTGAATATTTTGCACATCAATTTTACACAAAATTGCAGGTATTTATTTATTTGTAAACATTTTGATAAACTTCTTGTTACTAAAAAAAAAAAGCAATTTTAAAAATTGCTTATTCAAATTTTGAGTGTATCTAACACCGGATTGTTCTTTATTCTATGTATTAACGATTTTGACTATGAATTAAATGCTCATTAATAGACTTACAGTCATTGAGAATATTGTAACGTAGTTTTGGTTACAGACAGACACCAAATATCCATGATAATAAAATTCGTCTATAAAGATTGTGTCGAGAATTCCTCATCCTCTCGGCGTAAGAGGGGAGAGGTCTTTGTCAATTAAGCCCACACGGGTCTGGATTTATAAGGAAACAATCAGAGGCAAATCTATCTCGGCTAGACTTTAATAGACTTTGTTAATAAATAAGATTCTAATCAAGATTAAATGATTATTTAGTTAATAACCATTGATAATGTAACATAAATAACTGAGGAAATTGTGACGTTGGTGGTAACGTAGTTTCAGTAACAGACACACTGACAATCTCCATTATAATAAGATACCGTATGAGGAAACCCTTATCCTCTCGATATAATTGGGGAGGGGTCTCTGGAATAACTAGCGGGTCATTCGGTGGAAGTGTTTTGCGAAAATACTGCATAGTTTCACGACCACGATTCCTGTCAAAGGTCTGGTAACTGAATGACCCACACAGCTTTCTTATCTTATGTTGAAAGAAAGGGTCGCCGACCTGATAAGAAAAGGGCGAGTAGATACTGTACTTGAAATAGCGACAAAAAACACGCACACGCTCGGGACATGTGGTAAGAAGAAAAAAAAGAAAAAAAAACGGAATGCTTGTACCAGCTACAACAAAATCAAAGGAAGACCTGCTATGAGGTTGTGGTGGGTAGGTGTTAAATAACTGGCAGATGACCACTTACGAAATCCGGGCCGCAATAGTCCTATCAGCTGGGGCTTCAGAACAGTGCTTCTCAACCTTTTTCGGCTTATGGACCATTTTTTATTCAAAAAATTCCTATGGACCAATCCTACTTTTCTTGAATGTTGCTGCGAGCAGCTAGCACACATGTTAAAGTAAGACAAGACAATTCATTTTCCGCCGATCATCGACGTGCGCTTAAATCGAGATTTTCAACTGGGGAGGGTCATTATAAGAAGCACTAAATTAGTTAAATTTTTGTGAAATGGCTAAAACATTTTTGTGGCTTCGAACTCTCTGTGGACCACTAGAAATGTTCTGTGGACCACAGATGGTCCAGATGGACCACGTTGAGAATCGCTTTAAGTCTGCAGAAGGGTAATACCCTCCAAATGTGGCGACCTATTGGCAGTGGGTGGCGACCCGTGAGGCGTAAGGATGAAAAACAGGTGTCTGAGAATAAGATTCAACATGCCACTTTGGCCCTTACTTAGGCAAGATGGGCAGTCAGAGAGACACAGTTCGATCAATTGGCTGGTCACGTCAAGCCCTAGCACCTATATGACTGTCCCAACTCTATTCCCCTTATGGCAAGCCCCAACACTTTTTATTATATATATTTACCAACCCCTCCGCATGAGCAGGATGTGACACAAGGTCGATTTCTTAAGCGGAGTTCAACAGGTTTGAATTCAGAGTTTTCCTTCTCCTAGACCGGTTGCCTAACCAAGGTAAAAGAGCCTAGTCTGCCCTACTATTTATCCATAGTTGGAGGGAGAGTAGGATTCATACCTTTCCCAAGGGTATTAGCGCTAAATGAAATGCACTTTTTATTATATATGCTAGAAAGCGGTGGATGAGGGTTTTAGTACCCTGGGTATGACGTTAAGCCAATTCTGGAGCTCTGAGGAATGTGGAGTACTTATTTGTGGAGTACCACTATTACTCCCAGGTCCAATCTGATCCGGAGTGGTAGTACATGTTAGGGTCCTATCTATGGGTTAAATAGAACAAAATGAGTTAGAATGAGTTAAAAGAAAAAAATAAGTTTAAATAAAATTGAGTACCCATCAAAAATGAATAAAACAGAACGTCCTCGGTATTAATTAATCCAACAAGGGTTAGCGTGTCGTAAAATCCAACTAACCCGCCAACTGGTGGATTTTTCGCTTTTCACTATAATAATGTTCAACACCGACCGATCGATTGTAGGTCCGAACACCAGATAATATCATATGACGTTAAACTATCTGATGGTGAGGTTCCAGGTATGGGGAATGTGGAAAACGCCTTCATCACCATTGCTCCCAGATCCAGTCTAACCCGGAGTGGTAGTACGTGTTAGGGTCACATCTATGGGTTAAACAGAAAATCTTACAAAATTTGAGTAAAAAAAAACAAACTAAACTATCGCTACAAATCTTTCAAAACTTTGCCGGCATTAAATGACCCACCGAGGTTGATATGCCGTAAAACAAAATGCACTTTCATATGTACATTGTTCATAATTGGAGACATATGTATTATGTTACTTTGTCGTTAGATGTTGTATATATATTAAACATTCATATGTGCATTGATCATACAAGTTTAGTTGTTTGTCTTTATTAACACAATGTTTAGTGTTAGTGTATCTATGGATACACAAATGAATTATAAGAATCTAATGTTATACAATAATACCCACTATTCTTACCGCCCTGTCGGCTGGGGCGTTAGAATGCACCGACTGCACCTCTGCAGAGGGGTAAGACTCCCCCAATGGGGCCACCTGTTGGCCGTGGGTGGCGACCCGTGATGCTTAAGGATAGAACCCAGATGGATGAGCAGTCCATGACTTGCAATATTCCACTTTAGGCTTTCTTGGGCTAGACGGGCGGTCGGAGAGGCCCCCTCTGATCAATCGGCTGGCCACGCCAAGCCCTAGCCCCTATACGATTGCCCCAACCCTATTGCCCTTATGGCAGGCCCCCAATCCTTCTATCATATGGGTGCTAGAAGGCGGTGACTGAGGGTCTACATATCCTGGGAATGACGTTAAACTCTGATGATGAGCGTTCCAGTTCTGGAGGTTTGGGAATGTGGAGCACCCCTTCATCATCATTGCTCCCTGTTCCACTCTGACTCACTGAGTGGTAGTACCTGTTAGGGTCCCATCTATGGTTGAATAGAAAATATGAGTTTATAAATAAAATAATTATGCATTAGAATGAATTTATTTCACGACTTTGTCGGCATTAAAATGACCCCACCGAGGTTGATATGCCGTAAAAAAACCCAAACCAAACCAAAAAAGATTATATTGAATTAGAGAAACTAAAATTAAATCTTTTTGAATGGCTTTCTTGGTACCGCTTCATTACACTTTGTTCATGGGACATATTTTAGCCATTAACTTGATTGGGGACATAATGTATTTGTTGTTCTGTTGTTACATATTGTGTATATTACAGTCATATGTGCATTGTTCGTACTATATATAACCACTATTCTTATACCGTCATTTTCTCATGTAAGATCGTTTCTCAAGTTTACACCTGAAAACAACAAATAATTATATATATATATATACTATATATATAATGGCCGGGGTTATCTCTATCTCGATAAGAGCCGTCCTCGGCTAGAAACCACAAAGGTTCCTGAGTTCCAACCGGTCACCAGCCAACTCTATTCTCTCTC
>CM042172.1:2570439-2575439 GCA_023376005.1 Doryteuthis pealeii
AGAGAGATAAGGAGAAAGAAAGAAAGAAGAAGAAAAGAGAAAAAAAATAAGGAAAAGAAAAAAGAAAAGGAGAGATAAGACAAGAAAGAAAGAAAAAAGAGGAGAAAAAGTAGAGAGAGAACGAGATAGAAACGGAGAACGAGCGAAAGAGAAATGAGATAGTAAGAGTACTATAGACATAATTGAGTAGAAAGGAGTCAAAAAAGAGAGTAGAGAAGACAAAATAGAAAGACTATGACAGGAGAAGTAGAGATAAACAAAGAGAGGAAGAGGATGAAGTAAGGGAGAAAAGGAGGAAAAGGAAGAGAGGAGTAGGAGAGAGAAGAGAAGTAAGAATGGAGTAAGCATGGAGAGAGAAAGGGAGAGAGGAGAAGATAGGGAGCAGAGAGTGGCAGAGAGAACAGAGAAATTGGAGGGAGTAAGAAGAGTAGAGTATACGGAGAAAATGACAGGAAGAGGGGGGTGAAGCAGGAGGTGAAGAGAGGGACGAAGATGAGAGAGAGAAGAGCTATAGACGAGAGTAGTCAGCAAGAGAGAGAAGATAGATGAGCAGAGAGAGAGAGAAGAAAAGAGAGGAAGCAAGGAGAATGAAAGATAAGAGACGAGAAGAAGAAAGGAGATGAAAGGAGAGAGTAGGTGTGATAGAGTAGAAGCAAGAAGGAAGACAGGAGGCAATGAGACGGCAGATAGAGTGAGAGCTAGAAGAAGAGAGAGATAGGATAGAGTAAGATAGATGAGAAGAGGAGTAGAACGGAGAGGAGAGAAGCAGAAGAAGGAAGAATGAGAGGAGAAGAGTGGAGACCGAGAGAGATGAGTCAGAAGGAGAAGAGACGAGGCAGAGAAGAGGAAGGACGGAGAGAAGGATGAGAAGAAAGTAAAGAGAGAAGATGGTAGACAGAGAGATAAGGAGGAGAGATGAAGTAAGAGAGTGACAAGAGAGAGGAGCGAAGAGAGAGTGGAGGAACGAGAAGAACGAGGAGAAGAGAGGAGATAGAGAGGGAAGAGATATGAAGAGAGAGAGAGAGAGAGAGCCAGAAGAGAAGAAGAGAAAGAGAAGAAGAAAGTAGAAGCGAGAGAGAGAAAGAGAGAGAGAAGAGTGAAGGATGATGAAGGAAGAGAGAAGAAAGGGAAGAGATAGAAGAAGAGAGCGAAGAAGGAAGGAGAGAGAGGAGGCAGATAGGAGAATAAGAATGAGAGGAGAGCAGAAAGAAAGAGATCGACTAATTTTGAAAAAAATAATTAGAATTAATAATGATTGTAATAATTCATTATTAATTAATTAATTTTCAAAATTAGGTACGACTCCAATTAAGCACTTATTCTCCCAAAAATTGTCGGCAAAAAGCCATTCCAAACAAACCGTGTTTACAACTTATCATATCGTCGTGTAATAAAAGTCACTAGAAGAGGAATATTAACCTACTCTAAACAAATCGTAAAATCTAAGAAGTCCGTTTAGTGTAGGGGTTATGGGATCGGCCTGTCAGCTTGCAGTCCGGTTTCAAATCACGCACAGGGCGTCTTCCGATCTATAGCTCTGCTGATGAGGCCTAATAGGCCGAAATGTACATACAGAGATTGATTTTTCTCGATTTGTTTAGCCATACATTTAAATAGGTATTCCCGCCTAATTCATTATTAATTAATTTCAAAATTAAGTACGACTCCAATTAAGCACTTATATATATATATATATATATATATAAATTTACCAACCCCACCGCATGATTTACCCAGAGAGAGAGAGAGAGAGAGAGAGAGAGAGAGAGAGAAAGAGAGAGAGGGGGTAATTGGATAAACCCCCTTTCCAAGGGTTTTATTGCGACGTGAAATACAGTCTCGTCCAGGATTTGAACTCGCGTCGACGAGTTCATTTCTTACGACACTAATCATTACGCTACGCGCCTCTAAGACTTTACATATAGACGGCTACTTGCGTCAGGAATATTTCTTCGATGCTTTACTGTATTCTTTATATCTTCTATCCTGTTTTCCACCCTGTTGGCTGGGGCTGTAGAATACACTGACTGTACCTCTGCAGAGGGGTAACATCCCCCCAAATGGGTCCATCTGTTGGCCCTGGGTAGTGACCCGTGATGCTTAAGGACGGATTCCTGATGGCTAAGCTAAGCAGTCCATGACATGCAACAATACTTTGGCCCTTACATAAGCTAAACAGAGAGGCCTCCTCCGATCAATCGGCTAGTTACATCAAACCCTAGCACCTATATGATTGTTCCGACCATATATCCCTTATGGTAACCCCATAGCCCTTTTTATCATATATGTGCTAGAAGGCGATTGCAGAGGATCTTAATGTCCTGGGTATTACGTTAAACTCCATCTTGTGGTGAAGTTCCAATTCTAGAGCTGTGACAATCAAATGGCAGCAATTATGGGATGAAAATCCCCACAACAAACTCTACAAACTACAGCCCAACTTAAAAGAAAGGACACCTGATCCTAGTAATATCAGAAGAGAAGAAACCACTATCACCCGGCTATGCATTGGCCACACTAGATTAACCCACTCCATCCTTTTAAAAGAAGAACCCCCACTTAAATATTCATGTGGAAACCGATACACAATAAAACATATTCTGATTGAATGCACACACCTCTCCCACACTCGAAAAAGTTCTACAATGTTGACAGCATGGACAAACTATTTGGAAAAATAGATCCCAAGAGGATATTAAACTTTTTGAAAAGAACCGGCCTCTTATCAAGGATATAAGTTCATAGACCTACAAAAAACACCCACTCACTCTCTTGATTTTAAAATTCTCAACAAAAAACTTGATTACAGTAAATAAAACCATATACATTTTTGAATACCTAATTACCAATAGAAGTATTCGGCATAAAATAACCCAAGGGGTTTACATGCCGTAAAATCCAACCAACCAACCAATCTAAAGCTGTGTCTAGTAAGCAGCACCAGATAGTCAGGATATACATTTTTAAAAATTAATTTTGAACAATTTGGACTGTCTTATTTTTAGTCAGAGAGTATTGCAAGATCATAACGGTCTGTACGTTAAGGAACACGGGGATTAATAATAATAATGTAAACCATGTATTAAGTGAGTGTAACAAACTAGCAGAACGGGAATACAAAGCTAGGCACGACTGGGTTGGGAAGGTGATCCACTGGGAATGATGCAAAAAATTAAATTATAAAAAAAACTAGAATTAATTTATTTCGTAACTTTGTCGGCATTAAATTACCCACCAAAACAAACAAACAAATATTCTTCTACCCAGGTGATGCCAGGTAGCCCCTTCTAGTCTATGTTATAGTATCTAACGTAGCAGCACTATTTACTGTTGTAAATCGATATTCCAATTGTTTTCAATATTTCCTCTCAAATGTCTGATTAAGGTTGTCCATATCTGTATTGAATGGACGATGGGAATGAATAGGTTAAAGGGTCCCCCCAGATCAGTGTCAGTCCTCCCTTGACATATACCAATGGACTCATCGGGCCGGTGAGGCTATGTAAATACGTCAACAAGAGCTAATAAACCTCACTCTATGACAAATACCAAACACCAAGAAACGTGACACTATGAATTTTTAATTAATGCCAATCATAATAGAATAAACATTATTTAGCAAAAGGAAAAAGTTGAAGGATTTTCTATTTGTCTGTTGGTTTAGGCATCACTGCAATCCAAGTTTCCATCACTTAATCGGTAGATTGGTACTTCTACTAGTATATATATATATTAGACAATATAATATGCTATATTTTAAGTAAATATATATATACTAGCAAATATATGCACGCTCCGGGTGCAAGTATTAATGTCATAATATATTATATTAAATTAGAAAGTCTAAAGAAACTAAATAAGAATGCAGATAAAATGATTTGAAACAGAGAGGGGTATAATCGAAAAATATAACAGCTGTAGCTTCCTCTCCCATCGCCCCCGTCTTTCATTGCTAAACTTTTCTAATTTAACTATTTAGTTAAATTAGGAAGTGAAGAATAAAATTACAGTTATTTCTTTTTGTTAATTAATTTCTTTTAAGATTTATCTCCGAGATTTTTGCTCATATTCATTAAGATAAAATCAAATAATTGGAAATCAACAATACCAAGCAGATATTTATTAAAATCAAATTTTAAATATCAATATGCAAATTAGGCTTGCTGTTCACACTGTAAACCGCTATTTGTTGTACATATAAATACAATTGCATGTCATTACTACGTAGATGTGGCCAGCAGTATTAATAAGGAAAAACAATTTTATTAATAATTGAGGCTTAAATAAAAATGATTCAGCAAGAATGTGATGTATGATAACTAAATGAATAGTGACTGGAGTAGTGATATAGTTTCGGTTACAGACAAACAAACACGTAATCTCCATTATATATACTAGCAAATATATGCACCCTCCGGGTGCAAGGATTTAAGTTTTAATGTAATGAAATATCGTATTAAATTAGAAACGCTAATGAAACTAAATAAGAATGCAGATAAAAAGATTTGAAACAGAGGGGGATATAATCGAAAAATAGAACAACTGAAATTTACTCTTCCATCACTCTCGTCTTTCATTGTTATTTTTTCTAATTTAAGTATTTAGTTAAAATAGGAAGTAAAGAATAAAAGTACAGTTATCTTTTCTTGTTAATGGATTTCATTTAAGATTCTTTGAAGAGATTTTTGCTTTTATTCATTAAAATAAAGCCAAACAGTTAGAAACCAATAATACTAAGTATACATTTATTAAAATTACATTTTTAATATCAATATGCAAATTAGCCTTCCCGTTCAAACTGTAAACCGCTATTTTGTTGTATATATAAATACAATTGCATGTTGTTAGTATGTAGATATGGTTAACAGTATTAATAATGTAAAACAATCTTATTGATAATTGAGGTTAAAATAAGGATAAAATCATGGTGAATGTGACGTCAATTACTAATGGAATTGTGACTTGATTAGTGATTTAGTTTCGGTTACAGACAGAAAAAC
>CM042172.1:2577939-2587939 GCA_023376005.1 Doryteuthis pealeii
GCGTCGCTAGTAACCATAGTCTTCATTGAACTCAAAATAGCAGCCCTAGCAACCGTAAATCCTCTTTAGCACACTCAAAATAGTGTCCCTAGCAATCTCAGAATAGTGTCTCTCACAACCTCAAAATAGCGTCCCTAGTACCCATAGTGTCCTTAGAATAACCACCGTAAATACTCTTTATCACCCTCAAAATAGTGTCCCTAGCAACCTCAAAATAGCGTCGCTAGTAACCATAGTCTTTATTGAACTCAAAATAGTAACCATAGTCTTTATTGAACTCAAAATAGCATCCCTAGCAACCGTAAATCCTCTTTAGCAGCCTTAAAATAGCGACCCTGGCAACCGTAAATACTCTTTATCACTCTCAAAATAGTGTCCCTAGCAATCTCAGAATAGTGTCTCTCACAACCTCAAAATAGCGTCCCTAGTACCCATAGTGTCCTTAGAATAACCACCGTAAATACTCTTTATCACCCTCAAAATAGTGTCCCTAGCAACCTCAAAATAGCGTCGCTAGTAACCATAGTCTTTATTGAACTCAAAATAGTAACCATAGTCTTTATTGAACTCAAAATAGCATCCCTAGCAACCGTAAATCCTCTTTAGCAGCCTTAAAATAGCGACCCTAGCAACCGTAAATACTCTTTATCACTCTCAAAATAGTGTCCCTAGCAAACGTAAATACTCTTTATCACTCTCAAAATAGTGTCCCTAGCAACCTCAAAATAGCGTCGCTAGTAACCATAGTCTTCATTGAACTCAAAATAGCATCCCTAGCAACCGTAAATCCTCTTTAGCACACTCAAAATAGTGTCCCTGCAACCTCAAAATAGTGTCCCTAGCAATCTCAGAATAGTGTCTCTCACAACCTCAAAATAGCGTCCCTAGTACCCATAGTGTCCTTAGAATAACCACCGTAAATACTCTTTATCACCCTCAAAATAGTGTCCCTAGCAACCTCAAAATAGCGTCGCTAGTAACCATAGTCTTTATTGAACTCAAAATAGTAACCATAGTCTTTATTGAACTCAAAATAGCATCCCTAGCCACCGTAAATCCTCTTTTAGCAACCTCAAAATAGTGTCCCTGGCAACCTCAAAATAGTGTCCCTAACAATACTCTTTATCACCCTTAAAATAGTGTCCCTAGCAATCTCAGAATAGTGTCTCTTGCAACCTCAAAATAGCGTCCCTAGTACCCATAGTGTCCTTAGAATAGCCACCGTAAGTAGCAACCTCTGAATAGCGTCCTAGCAACACAAAAATAGCTTTTATAAACCCTAAAATAGCGCCACTAAAACGTCGCTAGTAACCATAGTCTTTAATGAACTCAAAATAGTGTCCTTAGCAACCTCAAAATAGTGTCCCTAGCAATCTCAGGATAGTGTCTAACAACCTCAAAATAGTATCCCTGGCAATCTAACAATAGTGTCTCTAGCAACCTCAAAATAGCGTCTCTAGTAACCATAGTCTTTAATGAGCTCAAAATAGCGTCCCTAGCAACCATAAATACTCTTTATCACCCTCAAAATAGTGTCCCTACCTATCTCAAAATAGCGTCCCTAGGAAACCATAGTCTTTAATGAACTCAAAATAGCATCCCATAGCAACCGTAAATCCTCTTTAGCCCCCTCAAAATAGTTTCCCTGGCAACCTCAAAATAGTGTCCCTAACAACGGTAAATACTCTTTATCACCCTCTTCATCACCCTAAAAATAGTGTCCCTAGCAACATCAAAATAGTGTCCCTAGCAATCTCAGGATAGTGTATAGCAACCTCAAAATAGCGTCCCTAGTAACCATAGTCTTTAATGAACTCAAAATAGCGTCCCTAGCAAGCGTAAATACTCTTTAGTACCCTCAAAATAGTGTCCCTAGCAATCTCACAATAGTGTCTCTAACAACCTCAAAATAGCGTCCCTAGTAACCATAGTCACTATTTTGAGTTTATTAAAAATAGTCTTTGGCAACCTCAAATAACATACCTAGCCACAGTAAATAGCAACCTCAGAATAGCGTCCCTAGCTACACAAAAATAGCCTTTAGAAACACCAAAATAGCGTCCCTAGAAACAATAGTTATCAGCAACCTCAGAATAACGTCCCTAGCAACCGTAAATACTTTGAGCAACCTCAAAATAGCGTCCCTAGCAACTGTAAATGTCGCTATTTACAGTTGCTAGGGACGCTAGACATGGTAGTCTTTGACACCCTCAAAATAGTGTCCCTAGCAACCGTAAATAGCAAAATAGCAACTGTAAATAGCGTCTGTACCAATCGTATTCTTTGGGAAACTCAAAATAGTGTTCCTAGCAACTTCAAATAACAAAATAGTATCCCAACCAAATAGCGTCCTTATCAACAAAAGAGTCTTTAGCAACCCCAGAATAACGTCCCTAGCAACCGTAAATACTTTCAGCAACCTCAAAATAGCGTTCCTAGCAATCGTACTCTTTAACAAACTCAAAATATCGTCGTTAACAACCGTAAATACTATTTAGTAACCTCAAAATAGCGTCCTAGCAACAATAATCGTCAGCAACCTCAGAATAGCGTCATTAGCAACCGTAAATACTTTTTAGCAACCTCACAATAGCGTCCCTAGCAACTGTAAATAGCATCCCTAGCAACCGTAGTCTTTGGCACCCTCAAAATAATGTCCCTAACGACCTCAAAATATTGTTCCTAGCAACCTCAAAATAGTGTCCCTGGCAATAATAGAGTCTTCAGCAACCCTAAATACTCTTTAGCAAGCTCAAAAAAGTGTCCCGAACATCAGTAAATATCCTTCAATAGCAATATCAAAATAGTGTCTCTGGTGACCTCATAATAGCGTCTCTAGCAACCTTAAATACTCTTTAGCACCCTCAGAATAGCCTCCCGAACTACCTCAAAATAAAATCCCTAGCAACTGTAAATACTCTTTAGCCTCTTCTGAGAAGCATCCCTAGCAACCTCAGAATAGCGTTCCTTGTAACATCATAATAGCGTAGTCTTTTGCACCCTCAGAATAGCAACCGTAAATAGTCTTTAGCAACCTCAAAATAATTTCCCTAAAACCCTCAAAATAGTATTCCTAACAACTGTAAATAGCATCCCTAAAACAGCATCCCTAAATAGCGCCCCTAGCAACCGTAAATAGTCTTTAGCAAGCATAAATATCGTCTAACCTCAGACTAGCGTTCTTAGCAACGGTAAATAGCGTCTTTTGCAACCTCAAAATAGTATCCCTAGCAGCCTCAAAATATCGTCCTTAGCAACAATAGAGTCTTTAGCAAACTCAGAATAGCATCACTAGAAACCTCAAAATAGCCCCCTATCAACTGAGAGTAGGATGGGTAGACGTGGTCCGCATGAATAGCCGACCAGAAGTCCTGATTATCTGGTGTTGCTCATCCACCGAATTCTTATTTCTTAAGAGTGTCGTAACCTCAGCTAAATAATGGACAATTCTGTTTTTATAAAAAAAAAAGATAGGGAAGGTAAAGGACAGACTACACAGAAGAAATATAAGAAAGAAAGAAAGAAAGATTGTAGGGGATGAGCGCGCGGAAGAGATAACGCTAAAATATTCCAATCGAGAATAAGGAAAAGATGAAAAAAGGAAAGAAAGAAAAAAGTTGGGAGAATTAAATCAAGATTATTATACTTTTTACATATTGAACTATTTAGCAATAGCTCTTAACATATCAAGCTTAATAATCAAATTATCATACTGTGGTATATCCACAGGTCCTGCTATATATATATATATATACATATGTGTGTGTGTGTAGTGCGTAAGAGTAGGGGAGAGATTGTGAGGGGTGCATGCAGAAGCGATAACGCTAATAAATTTCAATCGAACATAATGAAAAGGTGAAAAAAAGTGAGAGGGAGAGTTAGATTAAGATTACTACACTTTTTACATATTGAAGTATTTAGCAATAGCTCTTAAGTAAACATATCAAATGTTGTAATATTTAAATTATCATACTGTGGTATATCCACAGGTCCTGCTAGTTTATATGTATATATATATATATATATATGTGTGTGTGTGTAATGTGTAAGAGTAGGAGAGAGATAGTAAGGGGTAGCACGCGGAAGTGATAACGCTATTCTATTTCAATCGAACACAATAAAAAGAGGAAAAAAAGAGTGTGCGTGCGTGCGTGAGATTATTACACTTTTTACATATTGAAGTATTTGACAATAGCTCTTAAGTAAACATAACAAATATAATAAATTATCATACTGTGGTATATCCACAGGTCCTGCTATATATGTGTGTGTGTGTTGTGTAATGTGTAAGAGTAGGGAGAGAGATAGTGAGGGGTAGCACGCGGAAGCGATAACGCTAATCTATTTCAATCGAACGCAATGAAAGGAGGAAAAAAGAGTGTGCGTGCGTCCGTGCGTGCGTGAGATTATTACTCTTTTTACATATTGAAGTATTTGACAATAGCTCTTAAGTAAACATATCAAATGTAATAAATTATCATACTGTGGTATATCCACAGGTCCTGCTATATATATGTGTGTGTGTGTGTGTGTGTGTGTTTGTGTGTGTGTGTGTGTAATGTGTAAGAGTAGGGGAGAGATAGTGAGGGGTAGCACGCGGAAGCGATAACGCTAATCTATTTCAATCGAACGCAATGAAAGGAGGAAAAAAGTGTGCGTGCGTCCGTGAGTGCGTGAGATTATTACTCTTTTTACATATTGAAGTATTTGACAATAGCTCTTAAGTAAACATATCAAATGTAATAAATTATCATACTGTGGTATATCCACAGGTCCTGCTAGTAATAATAGCAGTAGTAGTATTTCACACTAGCACGTACCAAACTATTGCAAAGACTTTTGACTTATCCTTGTATTCAATTGAAAATGTATGATATAAGTTTTTGCTGCGAGTGTATTTTAGAGTAAAGTTCTAAACTAATAAACAAGAAGTAGCAGTTTCTGAGTCAGCAATTCTTCTCCGGGGAATTTTTAGTGAGAACTTCCTGAAACGTGTTTTGCATGCCATAAAAAAATGGCGTTTTGTACGTCTAGTAGTTCAGACAAACGTGTGAAAGTAGACATATGGAAAGGTAACAGTTTTCGAGCAAGTTGTGACAAAAGGTCAATTTTTAATAGGTGTTACATGTTTGACCTATTATGGTAGAATAGCATTTAATTCTAAGACTAACGGCAACAAATAAAGGAACTAAAACTTAGTTCAATTCTAACAATTTATTTAAGTACAAAACAATGACTAACAATATAAAGTCCTTCCTGTGTATAGAGTCAAGTTTGAGAGACTAACAGGTGTGATGGAAAGGATATTTGGTATCTTCTGATTTAGTGGTTTCTTGGGGAGAATTTCTGGTCGACTTCCACCCTGGAACTGGTTCGGAATCTATTTGATCTTTTTTTTATATATTTGCGCCAAAATGTCTGGGCACATCACGTGATTACTATGGCCAATCACAGAAATAGTCTCCCTCACTTAACCCCCCCCCCCCCAAATATGAATAAACGTATTTTACTGACTCAACAGACCCGAATTCTAAATTAAAAAGATGTTGCTCGTGGGAAATGTTGCCTTTATGAGGGGTCAGTCAACAATAACATAATGAAGCATGTTCCTGCAACATAGATGTATTTACCAAGCCTCTCGCCACAGATAGGACGAAGGTTCATTCGGTAGAGCTTCTGCATCGGAGCCACAAGTTTCCGGTTCGATACCGGCCTCTGCCAACTTAGCGCATGAGTAGCGTTTTGGTTTGTGCGTAAAGTGGAGAGCTAATGAAGTGTATGTCTCTACCACAGTCGCAAAATAACTCCCTGGTCTAACGCTATGAAAGGAGTGACTTCTTCGCTGTCCGGTTGATACCAATCAAAGGTACTCCGTCGACTTTACTTTTTTTTTACTACATGTTTTTTTAATTTTTCATTTTTAAGTGAGAGTACTGTTTTGTTTGAATTCAGAGTGTTCCATGACAGTGAGCGCACCAAACGGAATAGTAGAGAGGGGTGAGAGTGCACTAGATAGTATTAGAGAGGGTCGAGAGCGGCCACAGATACTAAATAATTGAAGTCAAAAAGCCAAGTATGACCTATAATTCCCCATAGCTGAGGGAGAATAAGTTGGATTCGTACCTTTTTTAAGGGCTTCTTGGCTAGTAATATCTAGTAGGAAACTGAATCAAACTAAACTCTATTGATCTGGTGTCGGATTCTGCTCGTGCAGAGGGTTAATATATATATATATATATATATTTAATATAATATATATATATATATATAATATATATGCACGTTTAAACGAAGCTAAATTACCGACTGCAGTTTCTAGCCGTAGCACGAATCTTCAAACCTGAAGNCTGCAACCTCTGCAGAGGGGTAAGACTCCCCCAATGGGGCCACCTGTTGGCCGTGGGTGCGACCCGTGATGCTTAAGGATAGAACCCAGATGGATGAGCAGTCCTGACTTGCAATATTCCACTTTAGGCTTTTCTTGGCTAGACGGGCGGTCGGAGAGGCCCCCTCTGATCAATCGGCTGGCCACGCCAGCCCTAGCCCCTATACGATTGCCCCAACCCTATTGCCCTTATGGCAGGCCCCAATCCTTCTTATCATATGGGTGCTAGAAGGCGGTGACTGAGGGTCTACATATCCTGGGAATGACGTTAAACTCTGATGATGAGGTTCCAGTTCTGGAGGTTTGGGGAATGTGGAGCACCCCTTCATCATCATTGCTCCCTGTTCCACTCTGACTCTGAGTGGTAGTACCTGTTAGGGTCCCATCTATGGGTTGAATAGGAAAATATGAGTTTATAAATAAAATTGTATTATGCATTAAGAATGAATTTATTTCACGACTTTGTCGGCATTAAATGACCCACCGAGGTTGATATGCCGTAAAACAAACCAAACCAAACCAAATAAAGATTATATTGAATTAGAGAAACTAAAATTAAATCTTTTTTGAATGGCTTTCTGGTACCGCTTCATTACACTTTGTTCATGGGACATATTTTACCATTAACTTGATTGGGGACATAATGTATTTTGTTGTTCTGTTGTTACATATTGTGTATATTACAGTCATATGTGCATTGTTCGTACTATATATAACCACTATTCTTATACCGTCATTTTCTCATGTAAGATCGTTTCTCAAGTTTACACCTGAAAACAACAAATAATTATATATATATATATATATATATATAATGGGTCGGGTTAGCTCAGTCGATAGAGCGTTCGGCTAGAAACCACAAGGTTCCTAGTTCGATACCGGTCCCCGCCAACTCAGCGTATGAGTAGCACGATGTTCTGTGCGGTAAAGTAAGGAGCTGGTTGTAGGTGTGGCGCTCCACCTCAGATGCTAAAAACAATGTCCTTGGTCTAGCGCTATTGAAAAGGGTATAGACTCCCTCGCTGACTGGCTGATACCGACTTTAGGCCGCCCCGTTGACTTTACTTTTACTTATATATATATATATATTATATATCATAAAGGTACACGGTAATAACCTACTCGAGTTTCACCATAAGGATCTTCAGGGTTAAATCCACTGGATCAATCAAGATATTTTGATCCTTTGAAAAAAATACAACTTTCGCTCTTTCTGAATTTTTGAATTTTAAATCGGCGTTAATCAACCGTTTATCGCGAAAAAAAAATACACACGTGAAATCGACTGCAATTAATCAATATCTTGATTAATCCAGTGGATTTGACCCTGAAGATCCTTATGGTGAAACCGAGTAGATTATTACCGTGTACCTCTATGATAATAAATTTGCTCTACTCACGTATTGAGCATTTTATATTTGTTATATCGCTGTCTTATCATTGTGAAACTTGAATCAACTAACCACTGTGACCATTTTCACCGGTAAGTCACCTTTTCCACAAATACCATATATATATATATATATATATATATATATATATATATAAAGAAATAACAAAAGACTTAGAGATTTAGCCTTATAGTCTATTTCAGGAAGCTTAGACAAATAGTCTAAATCTCCCGACTCCTCAGATGCGATGAGTCGGTAGATTTAGACACTTTGTCTAAGCTCCCTGAAATAGACTATAATGCTAAATCTCTAAGTCTTTTGTTATTTCTTTACTCATATATTTGCTCTGTGACTCTAACATTAAGAGCACACATTGAGCTCTCAAACTCCGACTTGGTTTTTTATATATATATATAATATAAATATATATATATATATATATATATATATATTATATATATATATATTATATACACTAGCAAAAATATGCGCCCTCCTGGCACAAGTACTTAAGTTTTAATATAAATAAAGATTATATTAGAAAGACTAATGTTCTTTTAATAAGAACACAATAAAGGTAACTTATTTTTGACTTTTTTCAAATTGATTTTAATATAGGATTATACACGGGATTTCTTTTAATACGTTTGAGCATAAAAAGATATTAGAAATCAGTAACAGCAAATATCTATTAATTAAACCCAGTTTTGTTAAAATCATTATTCAAATTATTCCCACCATTATACTATGTAAATATCTATTTCTTAATGATATATAACACACATTGCACGATTTTAAACACATTGGTAATATAGGCTATTTTGAGGCAGATCTATCTTAGCTAGAGCTTTATAGAAATTGTTAAGATGTTAATTAAGATGAAAAAATATTTAATAACCATTAAAAATATAACGTAAATAACTAAGGGATTTGCGACGTTTGTGGTAATGTAGTTTTGGTAATAGTTACACATATAATTTCCATTATAAGAAGTGTATAGGTGTGTGTGGTGAAAGCAATTCAGATTGTCTTAAATCGGAAAATTTTCAACTGCGAAATGAAGCGAATTTGTGTGTGTGTGTGTGTGTGTGTGTGTGTGTGTATGTAAACTTGTAGGCGTGACTATCTTAAAATATTTATAAAGATTTTTAAAAATTATTATTATTATTATTATTATTCCTTCCGTTTTTGATAGAGCCTGTTAATTAAAAATAAATCAATAATCGTGAAATTAATGAAATCTTCAATAATTATCGGGTGTAATTTTAAGTTTTCTCAACCAGAATGATTTTAATAAGTATGGAGGCCCATAAAGACAACATTATTTCCCTTTAATTATAACTTAAGTTAGATATGACCAATCATTCACGTGTTAAAAATAACATGAATTAAAATTCAACAAAACTAAAAAGAAAATGAATGAAAATTGGCGTGATTTTACTGAATTATGAAGAGGAAATATTTTTAAAAGTAACTGTGAAAATTTTGTTTTACAGTCTTTAAAACGGGATAATTTTATAAATGAAAATATGTATCTTCCAAAATAGCGCACTCTCTCTCTCTCTCTCTCTCTCTCTCTCTCTCTCTCCTTTTTTCTCTCTCTCTCTTTCCTTTTCTCTCTCTCTCTATCTATATATATATATCCCTCTCTCTCATATTGTACCGCCCTGTCGACTGGGGGCATTAAAATACACCGATTACACCTCAGCAGTATATAGTTATTTACTAAGCTAAGCTTAGATGTGGCACAAGGCCAGAAGTATGGGGCACCCAATGAAATATAATGTATGCTGCAATACACCACTTAAATTTATATACTAATCGAGGTCACGTGGTTTAAACATCAGCCAATCAAAGCCCGAATACGTGGCTACTTAACTACTTAATCGCTGATACTGAGAGACGTCCATTTACAATCATTGACGAAGGACCTGCGCGACTGAGGAGCACCAAGAAACAACCAAAGGATTCTTTACTAAGGATCGCGATCTGCTTAACACAAAGGATCTCTGATGGACAGCGTTCTTGCTTAAAACCCAAAGGATGGCCACAAAAATCGTAACGTTAGCTGTGGGTGGCGACCCGTGATACTCAAGGATGGAACCCAGGTGGCTAAGCAGTCAATGACCTGAAACACTCCACTTTGGTCCTTACTGAGACTAGACGGGCGGTCGGAGAGACCCCCTTCGATCAATCGGCTGGTTACTTAAAGCCCTAGCACCTA
>CM042172.1:2592939-2615439 GCA_023376005.1 Doryteuthis pealeii
TAAATTCATTAATTATTAACTAATTAATTTTCAAAATTAGGTATGACTACAATTAAGCACATATCCTCCAAAAAGTTTGATATCTTTACTTAAGAGCTGTTGCTAAGTAGTTCAATATGTAAAAACTATGATAATCTTGATTTAATTATGTCCCTCTTTTTTCTTTTGTGTCTTTCCTTCTTTTCATTATGTTCAATTAAGATAGATAACCCCCACTCTCTATCCTTCCCCTACTTGCTTTATTTCTTATATTTTTCTGTGGAGCATGTCCTTTTTCTTCCCTCTCTTTCTTTATAACAAAACGTAATGGTCCATTATTTAGCTGAGGTTACGACGCTCATGAGAAATAAGAATTCGGCGGATAAGCGACACTAGATAATCAGGATTTAATTTTTTTTTTTTTTGCATTTCATCTTGAACGATTTGTGCGGTCTCATTTTTAACCAAAGGGTGTTTGTTGAAAGATGATAACGGTCGTACAATTAAGGAACACGGATATTAATATATAGAATATAGGTTTAAGGATAATGTTGTATAATGAAAAAAAATAATACAAAACGAAAATAATAGCGAAATCTAAAGCTTCTTCTTCTTCTTCTTATTATTATTATTATTATTATTATTATTATGAACAAAAGAGCCAATCCCAGTGGTAAAAGTGCAGCTTCTGACCCCCCTCACCCTCATTGCCCCACCCCCCAAAATCAAAGTAGTCGCTTCATGTCTATATTCTTATCAGATAAGCCATTACACCCCGCACCCACATTATATGATAAAAACGCAGAAGATTTGACCTCTGTGTCAATCTTTTGCATCTGGGGAGTGTTATTTCCCCGATACACTAAAGATGATGTTCAACACTATTGTTTTCTTCAAGAGTACTCGAGCATTGAAGGAAACTCCTTAATGATAATCAGATTAGATCCGCTGCCCCCCTCCACACCAATATCACCGTCAGAAAAACAACCCCAGCCTTAGATATCTGAATTATCCACTTTGGCTTTTGCTCTTCCTTGACTGCATTTAAATCTTTTGAAGTCTCTGTTTTCGTTTCAACATTAACCTTCAACTCGGTTCGATACACACACAAAAGAAAATTTTTATCTATTTATTTCAGAGGGGAAATAGCCAAATAATTGATTTAGTCGTCTTTAAAATTACCATCCGATCGAAGTCATGTACCGATTTGAAATAATAATGTAAATTATTTCTATTAAGAATAGTTAATTGAGGTAATGGTTATTTCTTAACGATTATTATTAGTTACTTAAAACTGTTGGATTTTGTGTCAAATATTCAGCTCTGTTACAAGTTGAATGTATAACTAACTCTAGAGTGCTGGTAGATGGTTTATATACAGCTTTCGGTTATTCCACTATAAACTCTGGCAAGTTCACTTTCTGGGTTTCGATTAGCTGATGGTTTTCAGGGTGAGTAAAGATATGGATAAGTACCCACTCTTCAGCTATCAGTCTGCACTATGCCAGCAGCATGCAAGGACTGTATTTAAGTTACAGCTTGAATGTTGTTCTTGTCTGCTAACTCGACGGTAGTTAGAATCCCACTGGGACTGTGAGTATTGTATTATTTCTATGATATCTGGGGGATAACTTCTACAAAAACCATATAATTATCACTATTAGGAATACTTGAAATCATACAACTGTACAAAGTAATTTGTATTACAATACTTGGATGACAACCGTATGGCCTATAGATTTAACTAACGTAAATGAAAGAAAGTATTGAAAGAACTACTTTACTATTAAAGGCCTTAGAAAATGAAGCATGAGGTAAACATTTGGACACATGGCCTAGTGGATAAGGTAGTTAGGTTAAGACAGTTCTAAGAGACAGTTATCTCTGGATTCCGGGTTCAATCCTGAGTAGAGGCAATAACATAGAAAAATAATTAACACAACTCCTATCCCAGCTATGGTTAACGGAATGAGAACAGGATACCCCCATGGACTGAATAAAGGGTTAGGTTCAAAGTTCCGTGATGGCTCCCGATTACGACAAGAAAGTTCCCGAGTCCGAAAAGAAGGTTCCCGAGTCCGAGAAGCTTCCCGTGTCTGACAAGAAATAAATGAAGAAGGCCGGGGGCATATCGGCCGAAACGTTGTACAAATAACAATAAATATGGGGACAATAGTCCGAATAACGCAGATAATCCTGAGGAAAATAAATTTGTATTATTTGGACTAGCAAATATATGCACCTTCCGGGTGCAAATATTTAAGTTTTAATGTAATAAAATATTATATTTATAAAGAAAAGCTAATGAGACTAAATAAAAATGTAGATGAAAAGATTTGAAACAGAGGTGGGTATAATTGAAAAATAGAAATTAAACTTACGTTTCCATCACTTCTGTCTTTCATTGCTAACTTTTCCTAATTTAACTATTTAGTTAAAATTGGAAGTAAAGAATAAAATTATATTATTTCTTCTTACCAATGGATTTCTTTTAAGATTTATCTCTGGGCTTTTTTGCTCATATTCATTAAGATAAAACCAAACAATTAAAAAATCAATAATACCTAGCACATATTAATTAAAATCAAATTCTTAATATCAATATGCAAATTAGCCTTCCGGTTCACACTGTAAACCGCTATTTTGTTGTATATATAAATACACTTGCATGTTATTAGTATGTAGATATGGTCAACAGTGGCTTCGGTCTCTGGACCATTGCTATAATTAACGGCGTCGATCCCAGGGGGCCATCCCCCCAGGCAACACCTGCTCCCTTGATTTAAAGGGGCAGGGCTGGGTTTATTGCCCAGCGCCTGAGGTGCCCCCCTTGAGGGGGAATGCCGACGGGATCGACGCAATTTTTCACCCGCCACCCCATGAGTCTCGGCTTGTGGGTGGTCCCACATAAATAGGGCCTTTGTGCCTGACCCGTACAAGTGGGGTACATGGAAAATATCATGTAGATGTGGTCAACAGTATTAATTATGTAAAACAATTTTATTAATAATTGAGATTTAAACAAAAATAAAATCATGGATAATTTGATGTAAATAACTAAGGGAATTGTGGCTTGAGTAGTGATATAGTTTCGGTTACAGACAAACAAACACACAATCTCCATTATAATAAGATTTTCGAACTATTGTCCTTGTCTTTATTGTTATATAGATAATTATTCATTTATTTATTGAGACTAATGCTGTTCTATTTTTTCCTGGAGATGTTTGTAGCTGAAGAGTTTCTCCTAAAGAAAATATTGTAGTTTTGAATCTGAATTAAGTTACAATTAGAATACATTAATATTATCTGCGTTATTCGGACTATTGTCCCCATCTTTATTATTATTTGTACAACATTTTGGTCGATATGCACTCCGGCCTTCTTCAGGTATTTCTTGTCGGATTCGGGAACCTTCTTGTCGTAATCGGGAGCCATCACGGAACTTTGAACCTAACCCTTTTAGTCCTCGGGTGTATCCTGTTCTCATTCCGCTAAACCATAGCTGGGGTAGGAGTTGTGTTAATTATTTTTCTATTTTACTGCCGCTACTCAGGATTGAACCCGTAATCTAGAGATAACTGTCACTTAGAACTGTCTTAACCTAACTACCTGATCCACTAGGTCATGTGTCCAATACTATTCATCAAGCCTCATCTCAAACATTCAAAGAAATAGAACACATTAAATATAACTGAAAAAAAAACACTTTAGGAACAACTATACAATAAACATTTCCCCTAACATCTATATATTATATAGTTATATTGTGTAAGTGTATAACAAAATGGAATCAAATCCGACACCCTAGCACCTATATGATTTTCCCAACCCTATTGCCCTTATGGCAACCCCCAATCCTTTTTATCATATCGGTGCTAGAAGGCTGTGGGTCTACATGTCCTGGGAATGACGTTAAACTCTATCTGATGGTGAGGTTCTAGTTTTGGAGGTTTGGAGAATATGGAGCACCCCTTCATCACCATTGCTCTCTGGTCTACAATGACCCGGAGTGGTAGTACCTGTTGGAGTCCCATCTATAGGTTAAATAGAAAAACATGAGTTGATAAACAAAATTGTATTATGCATTAAGAATGAATTTATTTCACAACTTTGTAGGCATTAAATGACCCACCGAGGTTGATATGCCGTAAAACAAAACAAACGAAATCAAATCCAACAGTTTAAGGTATAGAAAAGAAAAACAATAGTATATATTGTGCTAACAAGCGCCTATTTTGACTCTATAATGTTTGTAAAATGTAATTCAATTGAAATTATTTCTAAAATAAAATGACAACAATTGTTAAAGGAATTGTATAAACATTAGTTTTCTTCAGAGCGAACTTTTTGTTGAATTGAAGAAAGGGAAAATTAACGTTTGATACGAGAAGTTCAACGAACGCTCACGTTATAATATTGTTAAATTATGTTATATATTGTATCATTATATATACTAGCAAATATATGCACCCTCCGGGTGCAAGTATTTAAGTTTTAATGTAATAAAATATTGTATTAAATTAGAAAGGCTAATGAAACTAAATAAGAATACAGATAAAAAGATTTGAAACAGAGGGAGTATAATAAAAGATTTGAAACAGAGGGAGTATAATAAAAAATGTAACAACTGAAACTTACTCTTCCATCACTCTCGTCTTTCATTGTTATTTTTTCTAATTTAAGTATTTAGTTAAAATAGGAAGTAAAGAATAAAATGACAGTTATTTTATCTTGTTAATGGATTTCATTTAAGATTCATTGAAGAGATTTTTGCTTATATTCATTAAAATAAAACCAAACAGTTAGAAATCAATAATACTAAGCACATATTTATTAAATTCGATTTTTTAATATTAATATGCAAATTAGCCTTCCCGTTCGCACTGTAAACCGCTATTTTGTTGTATATATAAATATAATTGCATGTTGTCAGTATGGAGACATAGTTAACAGTATTAATAATGTAAGACAATTTTATTAATAATTGAGGTTTAGATAAAAAATAAAATCATGGAGAATGTGATGTCAATAACTAAGAGAATTGTGACTTGAGTAGGAATATAGTTTCCGTTACAGACAGAAAAACACACAATCTCCATTATAATAAGATATATATCACTGACCTTTGCCAATCACCGAAGCAAACAAATTTACTTCTGGATTAATAAAAATCGATTTAAAAAGTGCTAAATATACGGTTTTAAAAGCGAATGTTATAAAATATTCCGATTGCAATTTCTTGCTGTAGCAATTCTTCAGGGAATTCTTTTGCTTTTACAATCGTGTGTATATATATATATATATATATATATATATATTATATATATATATATATATATATATATATATATATATATATATATATATAAGGCTTAGCTCAGTCGGTAGTGTGTCCGGCTGGGAACTTCGAAGTTCCTGGATCAATTCCGGGCCTCGCCAAATCTCCGTATGAGTAGCACAAGGATCTGTGCAGTAAAGGAGCTGATGGTAGGTGTGGCGCTCAGCCTCAGACGCCTAAGCACTCCTTGGTCTAGCGCTAGGGAAAAAGGGATAGACTCCCTCGCTGATTGGCTGATACCGACTTTAAGCCACCCTGGTGACATATATATATGTGTGTGTGTGTTGGCATTAAATAACCCAAAGTGTTGATATGCCATTAAACAAAAAAAAAACCTGACCAAACAAAATCTGACTATACAATGAAGGTGGTTCTCTAACATCTATGTATTCAATAACCCTAGACAGGTTGACATACTGTTAAAAACCAATCAATTAATCTTTAAACTGATCGTTGATTAGATATGGCAAAAAAGCCGGAAGTATAGATCATTAAATAATAATAATAATCGAATCCACCGCTCAGTAAAAGATTTTTGTGTGATAAGCTTACTAAACATTTTTACTAAGGCAAGGCGATAAACTTGTAGATGTAATTTGTCTTACTTTTATAAATGTTTACTTACTACATGCCACAGTTTCCGTTCAGTGCGTGTGCTTTTTTTTTTTTGTGTGTGTGTGTGTGTATTTTTTATGTTGTCTTTGTTTTTTAATTTTATTTAGAAAATTTGATTTAAATTTTTTTTTTTTTTTTTTTTTTTTTTTTTAGAAAAGCTATCGCTGGCAGAAATAAAAAGTAAACTCGCATGAACTCGGCAAAGGACTGCGGTTTCTAGAAATCGTCAGATCTTAAGAGTTACAGAAAACTTATTGAATTACCTACATTTGATGTTCTTTTATTTATTTATTTATTTTTTTTTTTTTTTTTTTTAACTTTCCTGTCAACATTTAATTGTATTTTATTTTTTTTTTTACGAGTATAAAAGTTAACTGAAAAGTTAAATTCAATTTCTGCCCAATTTACACTAGTTTATCCATGTCAGAAGCATGTCGTTAAACTGAATCTAATAGTGAAGTTTCAATTCTGGAGCTCTGGGGAGTGTGGAGTACCCTTTTATCACCGTTTATTCCCATGTCCACCCTGAAAAGTGTTGTGCGTACCTAGGTCTCAGCAAAGGGTTAAATAGATAAAAAGGATGAGTTTGAAAAGATTGAGTTTTGTTATATTCCAAGATGTAGGAATAACAAATGATAACAACAACAATGAAATATGTTTAACATATAACAATATTTGTTTTATTTATTCTCACTGACCGAATACAGTGGGATGAGTTTGGATAGAATTCAACTGTGTGTCATGTGTGTGTTCATCACATGGGGCCAAGTCCTTGTCTCCTTACGAGTATAAAAGTTAACTGAAAAGTTAAATTCAATTTCATTCCAATTTACACTATTTTACTCTAAAATAGACGGAAGGTTGCCAACCATATATATATATATGCCAACCATATATATATATATATATATATATATATATATATATATTAAATGACAACCTTTTCTGCTTTAAATATCGAAATTGCAATATTTTCTAACCAATTTCTAGGTTATGTTTAACAAAAGAGAATTTTTGGTGCATTTTAGTAGACGATCTTTGATGCTATTTCCTCAAACAATGGTGCAAGCAAGAGATCTAATTTTTGGTATCGGTATTTAGTATGAGCGTTCGGCTAGAAACCACATGGTTCATAGATCGATACCGGCCCTCGCCAACCCACTGTATGAGTAGCACAGGGATCTGTGCGGTAAAATAAGGAGCTGATGGTAGGTGTGGCGCTCCACCTCATACGCAAAAACAATCTCCTTGGTTTAGCGCTAGTTAAAAGGGGATAGACTCCCTCGCTGAATGGTTGATACCGACTTTAGGCCACCTCGACAACTTTACTTATTTAGTATACTAACACACAACGTTGATGTTCCTGGACAATTTGATATTTTTAAAAAGTGAAAAATCAACCTACCCTATTAATAGCTATGTACAAAATACGCTCTTTTAATACGCACGGGGATTGTTTAAAAATATTTTAAAACGTCAATAAAAAAATTGAAAATTACCTTTTTAATGTTTTCTTTTACGTTTAATATAAAGAACAATTTCAAGTTTATGTGTTATAAAAAAGAAAAAACAAATTTCCCTGGCATAAAACCTACATTTTTCATTTAAAAGTAAATTCCCGTAAATTCCTTATCTTTGTTGACATGGTTATCGCATCTAGAGGTGTGCACTATTATTGAGAATTCTGGGGTATGGGGGCTATCGTCCTTTGTCTGCGAGCCTCTGTTTCGAACCAACCAATCACGAGCCATCATACTTTGGCGGCAAAGCCGAATAAGCAAACTCATGTCTCTTCTGATCCAGCTTGCACTGAGTTCAGACCTAAAACAGTGTCGCTCCATCTCTTCCTCAACGACCAGAATCGGAGTCGGACATCAAACAGAACGTCTATCATATCCGAACTAAGGGCTCCGATAATACCCTATCTCAGGACTCGGATAAGTTTATTACAAATTATATATTTGTGCCGACGAACTAAAGTTTGCAATCCTTATTGTTATTCTGTAATACAAGTCTTTTATTCCTATTTTTAGTTGTTTGGTTATTTCTTTAACTCTCAACCTGTATGCCACACTCGTGGTTAACTCTATACTTCAAACCTTGGAGTACTGTCGTTTGTGTCTAGTTTCTTTATACTATTTCTTTGTATGGAGAATCGTATGTATAATAATTTTTTTTCTGAAGCAAAAACAAATTACTAATTTAGCATTTCCTTGATGTCTCACGATTTACCTTATTGACCTCAATAAACCAGCGCTGTAACAAAAAACAACAACTACAAGAGTTTTCCTCAAAAACCAAAGTGTATATTATTTCCTTTAGATCCATCCATTAATAAGAATGACGACAATTTGTAATTCAAACATTATTTTCAAAATTTTAAAAATAAAAACCGAAATATGTTGTCATTATTTTTAGCTAGATATTTTTTATACAATATTTTCTTTGATTAATAAATACGATTTTGATATTTGATATAAAAGTATTTATTTTACATTTTTATAAATTTTTAAAAATCCCTGAACAAAAAAATAAACAAGTAGACAATAGGAACTGTTAATATAAAATTCTTTAGAAAATAATCTAACAATTTAGAAAAAAAAAGATACATATTTTTTCTTATTTACGAGATTTAAGTTTCAATGTTTAAGATGCCCTATTACCAAAATCGAATTAGTTGCGATTTAGTTTTTCTTTTTTTACATATGTTCCGTCGTTAAATTATCTTTCCAAAAATGTAAAAATTATTTATATCAAAAAAAAGAAAAAAAAAGAAAAGATCTTTATACGGGGGATCAATGCGCGAAACAAAAACTAACGAAAAAAATTATTAGTCTTTTCAATTTAGTAAACATTTATTTACAATAAAAGTTCGTCTTTTATTACTTCATATACCGAATGTTCTATTAAAATCGGATCGTTAGTTTATTTTATATGATTTTTAAAAGAATTTCCTGTGATCACCCTTTTTTAGAGCCAGCGAGAAAATACACTTCCCTGTCTATTAACCACATTATTTTTGTAAGTACTGTACTCTTGTTCTATCATTATACCAAAAGTGCAAATAATTATTGATTCAGCCTCTAATTTATATTAATAGGATTGTGCCCCGGCGATATATTAGATTTATTCTTACTTATAAATATCACCCGATGCTCATACCGACTGTCAGATTACCTTGCAGTATCTACTGGCAATAATAGTACACGCAGTTAAGTTAACGACTCTTACTAAATCACGGTAGTTAACAGGATCAGGGGTCCACAGTCGCTGCAAGGGACTCTTGAACATTTATATGATCCGATTAGTGGGACAACTGAACATTCTTATTTCTAGTTACAAGCACCTACCTATGATAATTCGGTTGAAATGGCAAACACTCCCAAAATTTGGGGTTAGCGTGGTGTGGATGAGTTTGGAGTGTAATGATTATTGTTGAAGGAAATCTTGGACCAAGTCACCAACAGGCACCCCAGTCCAGATCAGTTTTGAAAGAAACTGAATTTTTCTTTTCACCGGTTGTCAGTAAACAAAAGCAGCAGCCGATAAAAAAACGAAAGGCGCGTTTTTATACTAAAATAGTTTTTGATTTTAATAAAAATGTGGGGATTTTTGTCCCCGGAAAAGCACTGTTTAAACCCTACGTTTTGTAAGAGGATAAACCGTACTTCGAACACAGTGAGGAGATGGGTGCTGCTTTTGAAGAAAGGAGACAAACGACTTTTTATAGAACAAAATGTTTACTTTACATGTAACACATAAAACAAATATCAAACAGGGGTATCAATATACATAAAATGGAACCACCAAACGAGTTTTAAAGAATGTTCATAGAGTCCAAAGGGAATACAAAGAATTCAATGTGTTTGGTTGGTAAAAGATAGTTTAAGGAGAATTGAATGTAGTTAAAGGGTTGGTTGCAGATTTTTTTAAAAAGCCTGCGGAACTTAGCTGAAATCCTCGAGTTCTGTTCCTCGTAACCCATTGGGTCCTGCAGAATTGGTTTTAGGTGTGCGTTTGCCACTCCAGCTTCTAACGAGGTGAGGGTTCCGATTCCTCGCCATCTGGGGGCTTTTAACGATACGGAACAAGTGTAACTAGCCAATGCTAGAGGCAAAAAGTGGCCGAATTCTTCGAAGACCCCTCTTTTATAGTGGGCATCATGTGACCCTAAGGGCTGATGCTGGTGTCAGGTGAAAGAGGGTCCCCATTCCCTTAATAAATTTTCACAATAAATCAGGTATTTTATGTTGTTGTTAGCATATGTGAAAATATTAATTTTGCACTAAAGATAAACTAATATTGTTATTTAAAAAAAAAAATTAAAACGAAAGACACGTTTATTTATTTTCCATGTGCCTCTACGGATAGTTAATAAAAAAGATTTATAAAAAGTATATTATAAGGTTATAATAACTGCTAACCCTAACCCTATTTTAGAATATTTTAGAATTAAAATTTGATAGCGAAATCTTTTTTGTTTTTATCGGCTGCTAATTTTGTTTACTGACAATCGGTGAAAAGCAAAAGTCAGTTCCTTTCAAAACTGATCTGGGCTGGGGTGCCTGTTGGTGACTTGGCCCGAAATTTTTACTATCTGGATTTTCGTTTACTGGCGATCGGTGTTCAAACATTAGTGTCTCACTTTATTCACATGACAAAGACCAAAATAAATTTATTCTATAAAAGGAAATGGCAATAAAATTTCAGTAACTACATACGTAAACTCTTCTCAATAAAATTCAATATAGGAGACTGGAAACCTTCAGAAAATAACAAATTCTGGCCCACTTCTGATTTAGGTCGGAAAATTAAAACGGAAAGTTTTTTGGTGGTACCCAATGACAGTTTAACTACAGTCTATGAATTAACATTTATATGTAATTTGGGTTTTTTGTTGTTTATTTTTTAAATCAAAACGTAATTAAAAACAACCTTAATCCCCTAAAACCGTAACCCAATTCGCAAAATGTTAATTCATAGACTGTAGTTAAATTGTCATTGGGTACCACCAAAAAACTTTCCGTTTTAATTTTCCGACCTGAATCAGAAGTCAGCGGCTATATTTATAATAGTGCTCAATGTCGTTGATAGAGCTTGTATATATAAGTTAGGGTAGCGTGGATGGCGCATGGTTATTGACAAGTTTTCGCCTATGTGATTTTTAAACCATGTGGCAGTTTTGTTTTCCTTTAAATACTGTGGTGGAGTGCACCATAAAACGACTCGCCCCTTCCCCAAAAGCTTCACGCTACAGTATTTAACGGAAACCAAAATCAGCCTCTTGGTCCCCCAATGGGGTTACCTGTTGGCCGTAGGTGGCGACCCGTGATGCTTAAGGACGGAATCCAGGTGGATTAGCAGTCCATACATGCAACACTCCACTTAGCCCCTTACTTAGGCTAGACGAGCGGTCGGAGGGGCCCCCTCCGATCAATCGGCTGGTCACGTTAAGCCCTAGCACTTATGATTGCCCCAACCCTATTGCCCTTATGGCAAGCTCCAACCCTTTTTAACATATGGGTGCTAGAAGGCGGTGGCTGAGTCTCTTCATGCCCTGGGAATGACGTTAAACTCTAACTGATGGTGAGGTTCCATATCTGAGGAATGTGGAGCACCCCTTCATCACAATTGCTCGCAGCTCCACTCTCACCCGAAGTGGTAGTACCTGTTAGGGCTCCAATTATGGGTTAAATTTTAAAAAATGTATTTATAAAAAAAATTGAATATCCATTATAAATTATTTCAAAACGTTGTCGGCATTAAATGACCCACTGATGTTGATATGCCGTAAAACAAACCAAACCAAACCAAAACCAGCCTCTTGGTTTGAAAATCACATAGGTGAAACTTTAAGTTATCAAGCGCCGTTGACTTCATGTCCACGCTATCCTAACTTATATATACAGGGTAATTGTAAAGTGACTGCCTATTGTAAAATTAAATATTTTTGAATCATTATTTTTACAAAAAAAAAAAAATAAGAATACGTATAACATAGTTTTATTCAAAATTCAATATGGCCGCCAGCATTCGCCTCCAGTCTTTAATTTGTCACGCTCTTTTAGAGTTAAACGTCCAGACATCTTTATAGGGCTTCGAATTTTGGAACAAAATAATCAATCTGAAAAGAAAAACGGCAAACACAGATTTAATTGTCATATATTAAGGAATATATATTGATTAATTAAGAAAAATGTAATAGCATATAAAGGAAATTATAGTTTAAAATATTGAGTTACTTTTCAATCAACCTGTATATTAAGGAACATACTTTTTATAGGGCTCCGAATCAATCGGGAAAGAAAAATAACACAGGTTTAATAACCTTGTATATTAAAAAACATACATTAAAGAATTGAGAAAAATGCAACTACATATAAAGAAATTATAAATAGTTTAAAATAGGGAGTTACTTTTCAATCAGCCTGTATATTAAGGAACATACATTAAAGAATTGAGAAAAATGTAACTGCATATAAAAAAAATCATAGTTCAAAATAGGGAGTTACTTTTCAATCAGCCTGTATATTAAGGAACATACATTAAAGAATTGAGAAAAATGTAACTGCATATAAAAAAAATCATAGTTTAAAATAGGGAGTTACTTTTCAATCAGCCTGTATATTAAGGAACATACATTAAAGAATTGAGAAAAATATACCTGATTATAACATAAAAAATCATAGTTTAAAATAGGGATATTTAATTTTAAATCACTTTGTATATTGATGGATGCTCAGGTTTTCCGTGTACATTTTAAAACAATATTTGGGTCTCTCTTTTTAAGGTAGAGTAGTTCTGAATCAAATATTAAATTAATATCTGTTGGTTGAAAGAGTCAACTTTTGAAATCCTTACTGCAAGCGACGCAATCCTCTTGGTCACCAATTCAGCTGAAAAGTTTTCAAGATTCCCAAAATGGTCAGTCAAAGATGATGGAATCGGATTTGGTTTAATCATCTTGTGCGCCAAATAATCCGATTTGAATTCTCCGAAAAGCGCCTTCTGTTTTTGATTTTAAATTTTATCTACAAATATGGATGCCAGTGACGTGTTTATATAATTTACTTTTAGTCTAGTTAAAGGCCTCTTCATTATTAGCGGCTGAAGTTAAATTAAATACAAATACACTACTTAATTTGTTAAAATTCTTAGGCAAGTTTATTTAATTCGTTTTCATTATCCACTAGAAGCGGCTAACTTGTGTCGCCCAGGTATGGGAGGGGGGTAATAATGTAATATAGTTTCCTTTTAGTATAGCAGCCCTTTCATAATCAGGGACAAAAGTTAGATTAAACACAACTAAATTATTTAATTTGTATAAATTCTTAGGCTAGTTCTTTTTATTTATTTTTATTATCCACTAGAAGCGGCTACCCGGCGTCGTCCGGGCAGAGTGGGGGCAATAAAGTTATTGTTTCTTTTTAGTTTAATTGCGTCTTCAAATTCGGCAACAACAGTTAGATTAAGCACACCTAAACTACTTAATTTGTATAAATTCTTAAGCAAGTTTATTTAATGCGTTTTTATTATCTACATTTAAATGTTAAGCATCGGCTTGCCAACTAATATCAAATAAGAAACACTGAGGAAGACTGACGTAAAAAAAACTACTAGTAAAAAAAGAAAAAAGAACTTTTTCTGATTTAGTTTGGTCTGTTTTGTTTAACGGCATGTTAACTCTTTATGAAATTAGAATTAGAAATAAAGGCAGAAATTACAGTTAGGCTAAACATAATGAGAAATAGAATAAAGTCTTCCACTTGGCCATTGTAAAACTTACAAATTCTGCAAACAAATCCCCACCCTCTCTCCTGGGGCGTTAGAATGCACCGACTGCACCTCTGCAGAGGGGTAAGACTCCCCCAAGGAGGCCACCTGTTGGCCGTGGGTGGCGACCGTGATGCTTAAGGATAGAGTCCTGGTGGATGAGCAATTCATGACTTGCAATACTCCACTTTGGCCCTATCTTGGGCTAGACGGGAGAGGCCCACTCCGATCAATCGGCTGGTCACGTCAAGCCCTAGCACCTATATGATTTTCCTAACCCTATTGCCCTTATGGCAAGCCCCAACCTCTTTTTATCATATCGGTGCTAGAAGGCGGTGGCTGCGGGTCTACATGTCCTTGGAATGACGTTAAACTCTATCTGATGGTGAGGTTCCAGTTTTGGAGGTTTGGGGAATGTGGAGCACCCCTTCATCACCATTGCTCCCTGGTCCACTCTGATCCGGAGTGGTAGTACCTGTTAGGGTCCCATCTATGGGTTAAATAGAAAAATGTATTTATAAAAAAATTGTATTATCCATTAAGAATTGATTTATTTCAAAACTTTATCGGCATTAAATGACCCACTGAGGTTGATATGCCGTAGAACAAAACAAACCAAATCAAAATGTAGTATTGTATCTTAGAAGATCCTGTTGAGAATATTCTATGACGCCTAGCTGTTAAAAATCTTGATATCTGTTTAACCAACAGTTTAATTTAGATTTTCAAACCTATTTACTTTAGATTCTTAGACGTTAGGGTTCATAGAATAATTTTAACAGGAATTTGTAAGATACAATACAATCATTTCAAATTATAAATCAAATGAAAACAATTAGGTAAGTAATAGCACCTTCTGTTTTTGATTTTAAATTTATCCACAAATACGAGGTATGTCAGAAAAGTTCCAGGACTGGTGTCACAAAAGAGCTATTTTAAACTCGTCCACTGCGAGTTCTTGCCACAGGGTCAGACGATTAACCAGCATGTCTACAAAGAAATACTGCGGCGTATGCTTCGTTCAGTGCGCGAAAAAAGGTGAGAAATGTGACAGGACAACTCGTGGGTGCTTCACCATGACGCCGCACTTGCTCACACTGCCCTGAGTATCCGAGGGTTCCTGGCCCAGAAGAACCGCAATGTGCTGGAGCAACCTACTTACTCGCCAGACTTGGCTCCATGTGATTTTTTTCCTCTTCCCCAAGCTCAAGGCAACCAGTTTTGTAGATGTGCAGATTTTACCTTTTTTTTCAGGTCGGTTAACTTTGAACCCCGTATCTTTGAGGCGTAACACGGATTCTCAAAGATATGTGGTTCAAAGTTAACTGACCTGAAAAAATGTAAAAGTTTTTAAATAAAATATCTGTTGCATTATATATTTTATTCATTAATATATCAACACTGAAAATTTCATTAAATTCGGTTATCTCCCTGATTTTTGGTATTTTCTTTCTTTTAGTGGGGTGACGTACGATGGTGGAATTTAGGTCCGTTAAGTTCAATTTAACCGTTCATTAGATCTCGACTCGTACAGCAGTGATCCACCTGGAAAACGCGCCAAAACGATAGATTCCAGCTGATGTGTGTAGTCAACTGTAATTCAAAATGGCCGCGTCTGTGTAAACAATGTGGGTGTGTGTTCGTTCTTTCTGTTTGCTAGAACTGTCATTAAAATCGTTAACCCTTCTCGTCGAGTGTGTACGCAAACACATATATTAACCCTTTCGCGGGCAAACATGTTCTTTTCAGAAAATTTGCAAAATAGATGACATTTTCAAAACAAGTCCATCAATCATATTTGTCTGATTCTTTTTTTTATGGGCCTTGATAATTTGTATTATTTGTTTTTTTCCGGCTTGTTGTGCCCATCTTTATACACAACGTTTCGGCTGATGTCCTCTCCGACATTCTTCACGAGTTTCTTGTCGAATTCGTGACCCTTCTTGTCGAACTCGTGACCCTTCTTGTTGAACGCGTGACCCTTCAAGTCGTAATCGCCCAGTTGGACTCGTGGCGCAATGGATATAGGGATTGAGTTAATACAGTTCTAAGGGACAATCATTTGTAGGTTGCAGGTTCAATTCTTGCCAAGGATGATAACAGAATAATTAACACAGTTTAACACTTTTACCCGGACATGGTTAACGGAATGAGAACAGTCTACCCCAGAGGGTCGAATAAAGAAATTAACGATAGCAATCATCACTTTATTCTGTTAATGTAGAAGAAGGATTTAAACACTTAGTTGTCCTGTGCGGCCCTCATGACAGACATGTGTAATCCATGTGGCCCTACAATTCTAGGCCTTGTCGACAATGCCTTGTTAAATGCGTGGTGCTGGTAAAAAAAAAAAAAAGATAAAATAAAATTAAGAAAAAAAAAACAAACATGCACCTATCTTGCTTATTTACGACAGGCCATTATTTAATGCCGCCCACCCTAGATTTCTCGACTCTAGCCCCCCCCCCCCAGCTGTCATTAACTCTTCCCGGGCCCATCCGGTCGAGTTGTTCATTGACATAATCATCTGTAACTGGTCTGCTTAAGTGATTTAAGTTAACTGCTGACAGTAGGCCGTACCGCCTACTCTACGTTCTCTAGGTGGGGTAATAATCTTATTATAATGGAGATTGTGTGCTTTTCTGTCTGTAACCGAAACTATATTACTACTCATATCACTATTCCCTTAGTTATTGACATCACATTTTCCATGATTGTATTTTTTATTTAAACCTCAATTATTAATAAAATTGTTTTACATTATTAATACTGTTAACCATATTTACATACTAACAACATGCAATTATATTTTAAAATACAACAAAATAGTGGTTTACAGTGTGAACGGGAAGGCTAATTTGCATATTGATATTAAAAATGTGATTTTATTAAATATGTGGTTAGTATTATTGATTTCTAACTGTTTGGTTTTATTTTAATGAATATAATCAAAAATCTCTTCAATGAATCTTAAATGACATCCATTAACAAGAAAAAATAACTGTCATTTTATTCTTTACTTCCTCTTTTAACTAAATACTTAAATTAGAAAAAATAACAATGAAAGACGAGAGTGATGGAAGAGTAAGTTTCAGTTGTTCTATTTTTTATTATACTCCCTCTGTTTCAAATCTTTTTATCGGTATTCTTATTTAGCCTTTCTAATTTAATATAATATTTTATTACATTAAACTTAAATACTTGCACCCGGAGGGTGCATATATTTGCTAGTAATAATAATAATAATAATAATAATAATAATGTCGTCGTAATAATAAAATAAAGCAAGAGAATCAACGACACAAAAAAAATTATGGAAAATTTAAAAAAAAAACGCCATGAAAATTAGACGTCCTTAATGTTTTTACAACCTTATTGATTTAAAAAAAAAACGCAGGAATCTCGTACTGAGTCGTTCTACGCATGCGTGCGTGTATCAGATGATAAAAACTTTGTTAGCGTGTACGACTTGATATTCAAGATGTTTGGGGGATTTTTTTTGTTGTTTTTTGTTTGTTTGTTTTTTACAAATCTTGTGTGGTAGGCACCTTGTGTGGTGTATCTGTTTACCCAACCCGTCTCCCACGAACAGGATGCGATACTGGGTCAGTTTTTTAAGCGGAGTATAACCGGTTTGAATTCAGAGTTTTTGCTTGCCTTGTTGCTGAGCCAACGTTATAGGAATCATTGAAACCTTATGATTGCGTGCAAAGTTATTTGACTGAATCATGCAAAAGTATATAATTTGAATTATCATCTCGGACTTTTGTACACGAGACTTTACATGCTACATTTCTTCTCTATACCTTTCTTTTTGGCTGACTTCTGATTTAGGTCGGAAAATTAAAACGGAAAGTTTTTTGGTGGTTCCCAATGACAGTTTAACTACAGTCTATGAATTAACTTTTTGCGAATTGGGTTACGGTTTTTGATTGGCTGCTTGGTTTCTATGATGCTATGAGGCTTCATAAATAACCTGACATTTTGCAGTAGTATTGCAAGATAGATTCGTATTCAGTTACGACTACTTGTTGCCATGTCTTAACAATTCGACGGTAATTGGAAACAGTATGATTAATCTACACGCGGTACTTTATTTTAATTGTAACTTTTACCAGTACGATTTTTACTTGGGATTTTACCCGGTATTTCTTTTTACTTGTGAGTTATTACAATACTTTTTTGTTTAAAATTGTGACTTTTTGGTGTAGATGTTTTTTACATTGTCAATTTTTCCCGTAGTTTATTTTTTGATTGTCACTTTTCCTTGAATCTTTCTGGTACTTCTTTTTAATTGTGACTTTACCCGGTACTTCTTTGTAACTGTGACTTTACGCGGTACTTTTTTTAATTGTGACTTTACCCGGTACTTCTTTGTAACTGTGACTTTTTCCGATACTTCTTTTTAATTGTGACTTTACCCGATACTTCTTTGTAATTGTGACTTTACCCGGTACTTCTTTGTAATTGTGACTTTACCCGGTACTTCTTTTTAATTGTGACTTTACCCGATACTTCTTTTTAATTGTGACTTTACCCGGTACTTCTTTGTGATTGTGACTTTACCCAATACTTCTTTGTAATTGTGAGTTATCACAGGAATTTAAATTGTGACTTTTTGGTGTAGATGTTTTTTAAATTGTCAATTTTTCCCGTACTTTATTTTTTAATTGTCACTTTTCCTTGACTCTTTCTAGTACTTCTTTGTAATTGTGACTTTACCCGGTAATTCTTTTTAATTGTGACTTTACCCGGTACTTTCTTTTTAATTGTGACTTTACCCGGTACTTCTTTTTAATTGTGACTTTACCCGGTACTTCTTTTTAATTGTGACTTTGCCCGGTACTTCTTTGTAATTGTGACTTTGCCGGTACTTCTTTGTAATTGTGACTTTGCCCGGTACTTCTTTGTAATTGTGACTTTGCCCGGTACTTCTTTGTAATTGTGACTTTGCCCGGTACTTCTTTTTAATTGTGACTTTGCCCGGTACTTCTTTGTAATTGTGACTTTGCCGGTACTTCTTTGTAACTGTGACTTTACTACTTCTTTGTAACTGTGACTTTACCGGTACTTCTTTGTAATTGTGACTTTTTCCGATACTTCTTTTAATTGTGACTTTACCCGGTACTTCTTTTTAATTGTGACTTTACCGGTACTTCTTTGTAATTGTGACTTTACCCGGTACTTTTTCTTACTTGTGATTTCTCCTTTATAAACATAGTGTATAGAACAATTCTATCGGTCGGCTCAAAGTCGTCAAGTTCACACATCGATGCTCACAATAATCGAACACAATAACAGGAAATTGTTGATACTCACTTGAAGCATTTAGGGATTCTGACAATACTCATTGTCAGTTATTATGGAGATTATGGGAGCACATCATTGCATCAATGTCCTGGCTGTTGGATCGCACAGTGATAAACTATTGTTATTGTTTACTGGCGCATTCACTGAGCGGGACAGTTGGAAAGGATCGCGAAATGTGGCGTAAAAGCAAAGACACAATCAGCTGACAAATCTTCCAAAATGGAGTCGCGGTTTCATCGGATAGATACTAAGAAATACGTCTTAATCTATTTGGTATGTGCAAAAGTTCTCAACGAAAAACCCGGTAAAAAAGAAATAGTTGGGGGCCGTGGTGTAATGGTTAGTCGTAGGAAATGGACCCGTCGACCCGATTTCAAATCCTAGACAAAGCTACAGTTCGCATTGTGCTAAAACCCTTGGAAAAGTATGAATCCAACTACTCTCCCTCCCGCTATGGGTAAATAGTAGGGCAGACTGGGATCTTTAACATTGGTTAAGCAACAAGTCTAGGAGAAAAAAACTCTGAATTCAAACCTGTTAAACTCTGCTTGGGGTGGTTACTACTAGAATTTGCTCAGTCCTAATTAGTGATCTATTTTACTAATAATGAAGACTCGTCCTGTCGGCTGTAGCTGTAGAATACACCGACTGCACCTCTGCATATGTTAAAATCACATCCAATAGGACCACCTGTTAGCCATGAGTGGCGATCCATGTTGCTTAAGGACGGAATCCTGATGGTTGAGTAATCCATGAAATGCAACACTTTTGCCCTAAATGGGCGGTCGGAGAGGCCCCGATCAATCGGCCGCCCTGTCGGCTGGGGCATTAGAATGCACCGACTGCACCTCTGCAGAGGGGTAAGACTCCCCCAATGGGGCCTACCTGTTTGCTGTGGGTGGCGACCCGTGATGCTTTAAGGATAGAACCCAGGTGGATGAGCAGTTCATGACATGCAATACTCCACTTTGGCCCTATCTTGGGCTAGATGGGCGGTCGGAGAGGCCCCCTCCGATCAATCGGCTGGTCATGTCAAGCCCTAGCACCTTTTTTTTTCACCATTGCTCCCTGTTCCACTCTGACCCGGAGTGGTAGTACCTGTTAGGGTCCCATCTATGGGTTAAATAGAAAAATGTATTTATAAAAAAAAGTTGTATTATCCATTAAGAATTGATTTATTTCAAAACTTTATCGGCATTAAATGACCCACTGAGGTTGATATGCCGTAAAACAAACCAAACCAAACCGATCAATCGGCTGGTCACTTCAAGCCCTAACACCTAAAATTGTCCCAATCCTAAAACACTTATGTCAATCACCCAACCCTTTCTATCATATATGAGCTAGAAGGCAGTGATGAGGGGTATTATCGTGCTGTATATGACATTAAATTGCATCAAATGGGGAAGTTCCAATTCTGAATATCTGGGGAGTGTGGAATACCCGTTCATCGCCATTAACCCCTGGTCAACGCTGACTCGGGGTGGTAGTACCTGTTAGGGTAACAACTATGGCTTAAATAGAAAAAAAGAAATTATAAAGAAACTAGACACGAAACGACAGTACTCCAAGTTTGCTTATATGGAGTTAACCACGAGTGTGGCAGACAGGTTAAGAGTTAAAGAAATAACCAAACAACTAGAAATAGGATTTGGTTTGTTTGTTTTGTTTTACGGCATATCAACCTTAGTGGGTCATTTAATGCCGATAAAGTTTTGAAATAAATCAATTCTTAATGGATAATATAATTTTTTTTTAATACATTTTTCTATTTAACCCATAGATGGGACCCTAGCAGGTACTACCACTCCGGGTCAGAGTGGACCAGGGAGCAATGGTGATGAAGGGGTGCTCCACATTCCCCAAACCTCCAAAACCGGAACCTCACCATCAGATAGAGTTTAGCGTCATTCCAAGGACATGTAGACCCGCAGCCACCGCCTTCTACCACCCATATGATAAAAAAGGGGTTGGGGCTTGCCATAAGGGCAATAGGATTGGGAAAATCATATAGGTGCTAGGGCTTGACGTGACCAGCCGATTGATCTCCGACCGCCCGTCTAGCCCAAGATAGGGCCAAAGTGGAGTATTGCATGTCATGAACTGCTCATCCACCTGGGCTCTATCCTTAAGCATCATGGGTCGCCACCCACGGCCAACAGGTGGCCCCATTGGGGGCGTCTTACCCCTCTGCAGAGGTGCAGTCGGTGCATTCTAACGCCCCACCGACAGGGCGGTAGAAATAGGAATAAAAGACGTGTATTACATAAAACAATAGGATTGCAAACTTTAGTTCCTCTGCACAAATGTTTATAATTTGTAATAACTTAGCTGATATCCAGAGATAGGGTATTATCGGAGCCCTTGATACGGCCTTCTGATAAGTTTGGATATGATAGACGTTCTGTTTGATGTCCGACTCCGATGCTGTTTGTTGAGGAAGAGGAGCGACCCTTTTTTTTTTTAGGTCTATTCCCGTTGAAGGTTGAATCAGAAGAGGGCCAGTTTGTCTATTCGGCTTTGCCGCCAAAGTATGTTAGCTCGTGATTGGTTGGTTCGAAACAGGCTCTTAGACAAGGACAATAACACCCATACCTCAGAATTCTCAATAGTTTAACAAAATTGATTTAAAAATTGAGTTTAAAAAGATTTGAATACCCATAGAGAATAAATAAAACAAAATGTGTTTGGCATAAAATAACCCAGCAAGGGTTGAAATGCTGTAAAATCAAACCACTATGTTGGCCAAAGTGGATCCGATTCGAAGATTTTTACTTTTAGTGGGAATTATTCTAGTTGTTTAAATAATAAATTGAATTTACCAAAATTCAACCGGAAGGAATGCGAGGAGCCTCTTGCGCGTAAACAAACTTTCATCAAATGGTTTTTAGCCTTTGAGACGTTAACCCTCTTAAGTTATGAACTTCAAGACAAAACAATTTACGAGAAAATCACCGTCTCTTCTGGGTTTTAATATTTTAATATAATTTTAAGTTTAAATTGTCTATTCAATGGTATTCCATCTTTGTTTTTTGTTTGGTTTGGTTTGTTTGGTTTTTTTTTTTCAATTCTGCTATTGATAAACATAAAATAATAACCCAAAGTTATTCTAAACACTATTATACACGCCAAATATCTAGCAGATGTAGTTTAGTGTCATACACACGGAGAGGTAATTTTAGCTTTATTTATACCCACGACGACGTGATCAAAAGTGGATCCGTTTCGAAGTCTTTTAGTTTCAACGGGAACCATTCTGGTAGGTTAAATAATACAGTCAATTTACCAAATTCAACCGAAAGGCTGCGTTGAGCCTCTCACGCACAAACAAAATTTCATCAAATGGCTTTTAGCCTTTGAAGAGTTAACTTTCTGTATACTCACACATATAAAGCTAAAATTTTCCTTGCAAGAAACTAATATTATTTTCTTTGCGTCCCTGTAAAGCCAAAGGGTAAAAATCAAGTTTATATTTGTATTAA
>CM042172.1:2620439-2630439 GCA_023376005.1 Doryteuthis pealeii
TGTCTGTTTTCCTAGAAATAATTTCTTATGAAACCTCGAAGAATAGAACAAATGGTAAATTCAAACGCTCGGCAAAGATTGTAAAGTTCCGCTCGTCAAAGATCGTAAAACTCCGTTGGATCCCGTGTTGCGTCTTGTTTCGCGGGATGTTTTGAAAATCATTTCAGATATTTATTTTTTAATACTATAAAAATAATGAGGCCCTGCTAGAGCAGGGCCTCATTATTTTTATAGTTACTACCACGTTTTCATTGCAGTAGCATAAGTAGTTAATCCAAAAGGGCTCAGTATATCGCGTAAAATATAGAGCATTTATAGCTGTAGAAAAGTCTTTCTCTCTACCACGGTTTCGGTGTTCAAGGTACACCTTCTTCAGGAGAACTAAAGAATTTTAGGTTGCTAATTTTATTTTCCTCGTACCCCACTTGTACAAGGTCAGGCACAAAGGCCCTATTTACGTGGGACAACCCACAAGCCGAGACTCATGGGTGGCAGGTGGAATAAATTGCGTCGATCCCGTTGGCATTACCCCTCGAGGGGGCGCCTCAGGCGCTGGGCAATAAACCCAACCCTGCTCCTTTAAATCGAGGTGGCATAGCCCCCTGGGATCGACGCTGTTAATTTAACACACTGGTCCAGTGGCCGAAGCACACCGGACCCCGCCCCGAAGGACGGTTTATTAATATTCTATATACTCACCTGGTTTACGCCTGTAAGACTGAATTTGAATCTGAATCCCAGCACACACCTAGGCAAGTTTATATAAAAGACCAGTAGTTGCCTATGCAACAGGTTTCCCCTCTTCACAACACCATTATTGTCCAATGGAATTGGAAGATACTTTAAAAACTTGGCATTAGTATTTGCTGCAAGAGTTGCCAGAAAAAAAAAAAAAAATATAATATATATATATATATAAACTTGAAACCGTTTCAGTTGTGCTCCTTAGACCAAAACAAGAGATTCTTTTCTTACAACCATTTTAGTCACAGCAACTTTGGTTATTGTTACATATATATTTATATATCTATGTGTGTGTGTGTGTGTGTGTGTGTGTGTGTGTATTTATCAGTTAAAACCCCCCTCCCAGTTTGTAGGTGACGATGGCCGATTGATTAAAGAGTCTAATTAATTATGAATCGATTGAGTTTCAATACGGCTGGAGGTAGCCTGCAAAACTCTCGGATGTCGGCTGCTGTCTGTAAGGAGCAGTGTTTTTAACTGATAAATACTTACATCTGTGTATATATTTTACGATCACCAGAGAGATCAAAACTAAACAGACTATACATATATATACAATAGGAACCTACTCGAGTTTCACCATAAGGATCTTCAGGGTTAAATCCACTGAATTAATCGACTGCAATTAATCGGTACCTCGATTAATTCAGTGGATTTAAGCGTGAAGATCCTTATGGTGAAACTCGAGTAGGTTCCTATTGTATCCATTTTATAATAAATTTGTTCTACTTCGTATTGAGCACTTTGTATTTGTTATATCGCTGACTTAACCCCTGAATTTTGCACCTCCCAACGATCGTGCCCATATTCACTGGTAAGCCACCTTTTATCTTATATATATATATATATATATGAGTGTGTGTGTTATATCAAGAAACAAAACCTTAACTAATATTCCTATGGTTAACTTAAGCTTATAACAACATTTCCTTTTAAGAATTGACCTTGTGTCACATATTGCTCGTAACGGAGGAGGGGTTCGGTAAACACAGACATAAAGAATCATTCCAGTAAGATCGAAAACAAACAATCTCAGTGTTCAACTTTTGTCGGGTTCCTTGTCGGTCGATTTTTCAATTTCCGGGTATCAATTAAGTTCAGGATGTCCCACCTTGACACGGGATTCCTCAAATTTTGACACATGTCAAAGAAGTCTGCTATTTTCATCCAATTCCACTCAGAATCTTTCTTTTTTTTTCTTTTTTCTGAATTTCTATTTTCATGGGAAATGGACTCGTCGCCCCGAGTTCAAATCCTGGATGTGGTAATTGCATTTCACTTAGAGCGCTAATACCCTTGGGAAAGGTATGAATCCTATTCTCCCTCCAGCTATGGATAAATAGTAGGGCAGACTGGGCTCTTTAACCTTGGTTAGGCAACCGGTCTATGAGAAGGAAAACTCTGAATTCAAACCTGTTAAACTCCGCTTAAGAAATTGACCTTGTGTCACATCCTGCTCGTGCGGAGGAGTTGGTAAATATATATTTTCTTACAGATTTTTGACACTGAAGAGAATTCTGCCAATACCTTGATCATTAATAAACACACAGAAACGATTATTTTTCTAAGATTTCTAATGCTTTTCTTATAAACACAGCCGCCCTGTCGGCTGGGGAGCTAAAATACACAGATTGCACCTCTGCATAGGGGTAAAACTCTCGCAATGGGGCCACCTATTGACCGTGGGTGGAGATCCATAATGCTTAAGGATAGAACCCAGGTAGCTGACAGCCCCTCTTTATCATATAGGTGCTAGAAGGCGGTGACTGAGGGTCTACATGTCCTGGGAATGACGTTAAACTCTGATGGTGAGGTTCCAGTTTTGGAGGTTTAGGGAATGTGGAGCACCCCTTCATCACCATTGCTCCCTGGTCCATTCTGACCGGAGTGGTAGTACCTGTTTCCCATCTATGGGTTAAATAGAAAACATGAGTTGATAAACAAAATTGTATTATCCATTAAGAATTGATTTATTTCAAAACTTTATCGGCATTAAAATGACCCACTGAGGTTGATATGCCTTAAAACAAAACAAACCAAACCAAAACCAGGTAGCTGAGCAGTTCATGACCTGCAACACTTTTTGTCCCTTGGACTAGATGGGCAGTCGGAGAGGGCCCCTCTGATCAATCAGCTGGTCACATCAAGCCTTAGCCCATATATGGCAATCCCCAACCCTTATCATATGGGTGCTAGAAGGCGGTGGCTGGTGGCCTTCATGTCCTGGGAATAATGTTAAACTCTATCTGATAGTTAGGTTCCAGTTCTGGATATCTGGGGAATGTAGAATGAGTAGCACGGGTTGTATCTGTGCCATAGTGTGCAGCTGACGGTAGGTGTGGCGCACCATCTACTTTTATTGCTTGAATAGATCTGTTTAAAATTTATGCGGATTCGATAGAACTGTTTAACATGACCGTAATTCTCTAACCGTCAACTGGTTGACACACCGTTAAAATCATAGTTACCGGCCCCCTCCAACTTAGTGCATGGGTAGCACAGGTTGAATCTGTGTGGTAAAGTGGGAGCTGATGGTAGGTGTATCGCACCACCTTAGATGCAAAAAAAAACTCTGAATAAGGCCGAACGAATCTTACGACTATATTCCTAATCGTACTGGGACCCTTCATAAGAGAGGAAACCTCTTTGTTCACATTAAAGGAAAAAAAACAATGAACGTTTTCCGGTACGGCCATGAACATCTATTAATAATGGAGATTCGATCTCTTTTTATCTGTAACCGAAAGTACGTTAATGATTACGTCACAGTATTTATTTTTAATTCTATGAAAAATCAATTAAGAGTCAAATTTTCACAGAAATTTTATACTTATTCACCTTTTAAATGAATTTTTTAAAATCTATTAATAATGGAGATTCGATCTCTTTTTATGTGTAACCGAAACTACGTTAATGCTTACGTCACAGTATTTATTTTTAATTCTATGAAAAATCAATTAAGAGTCAAATTTTCACAGAAATTTTATACTTATTCACCTTTTAAATGAATTTGTTTAAAATATTTTTCCTAAAATATATAAGGGGAATTTTTATTTATTTTTTTTTTTTACTATGTCACCCCCACCTTATTTCCTGTTATAAAATCCGAACAAAATATATTTTACTCGCACGATTTTTAAATAAATATAGAAGTCTGAATAATCAAATCGGAAATTTTCTGAAACGTTTTGGAAGTCCTATTAGCTTAGTCGGTAGAGCGTTTGCCTGGGAATCACAAGATTCCTGGTTCGATACCGGCCCTCGCCAACTCTGCGTATGAGTAGCACAAGGACCTGTGGGTTAAAATGGGGAGCTTATGGTAGGGGTGGCGCTCCACCTCAGATGCAAAAACAATCTCTCTGGTCTAGCGCTAGTGAAAAGGAGATAGACTCTCTCGCTGTTCGGCTGTTAACGACTTCAGACCACCCAGACGGCTTTACTTACTGTCGTAAAACAAAACAAAAATCTCAGTGGAGTGGCATGAATATGATACTTTTAACTATTTTTTTAAATATCAAACCATTATCTTAGTTCATTTTTCGCACTCACTCAGACAAGATCTTTCAAAAAATTTAATTTTACACTGCCTGGAGTGCGTTTTTTTGCTATTAAAACTAAAAAAAGAAAGTAAGACAATTTTCTTTCAAGTAATGCAATAGGAAAGGAAATAATAAAAATAGTTTTTAATCTGGAAAAGAAAATCCAAGTGGATCTCTTGAAAGATAATAATTGGCTTGTTGACCTAAAAGATAAAAAGGGTCGTCTATCGGGTTTGTTCTCTTCAAACTTGTAAAATGGCTTAGTGAGATTGTTTTCAATATATGAAATTCTCTCTCTCTCTCTCTCTCTCTCTCTCTCTCTCTCTCTCTCCCTGCCTGCCTGCCTGCCCCCCTCTCTTCTAATCTCATCCTTCCTTCCTTCTTTCTCTCTCTCTCTCTCAGCCTACCCCTCTCTTCTACTCATCTCATCCTTCTCCTTCTCTCTCTCTCTCTCCCTGCCTACCCCCTCTCTCTCTCTCTCTCTCCCTGCCTACCCCCTCTCTCTCTCTCTCTCTCCTGTCTTCCCCCTCTCTCTCTCTCTCCCTGTCTACCCCTTCTCTTTCCTCTCCCTGTCTACCCCCTCTCTCTCTCTCTCCCTGTCTACCCCTCTCTTCTACTCATCCCCTCCTTCCTTATCTCTCTCTCTCTCTCTCTCTGCCTACCCTTCTCTTCTACTCACCCCCTCCTTCCTTCTCTCTCTCTCTCTCTCTCTGCCTACCCTTCTCTTCTACTCACCCCCTCCTTCCTTCTCTCTCTCCTCTCTCTGCCCTCCCTCTCTTCTACTCATCTCATCCTTCCTTCTCTCTCTCTCTCTGTCTCTCCTCATCTCCCCAGTCTTTATTCTTTTTTTCTCCCCATTTATATGATCTTCATTTTTTTGGTCTCATTCTACTTATATATTTTCTTATTTTCCTCCACTCCGTTTCCATCATTTATTCTCTCTCATATTCATTTATAAATATATATATATATATATGTGTGTGTGTGTGTGTGTGTGTGTGTGTGTGTGTGTGTGAAATGAAAAAATCTTTTCCGAGGGACCTCTCTCAAGGGAAAAAATTATTTTAAGAGAAATCCTTAATAGAAAATCCCTTTCATTTTTACTGGACTCTTTTGAAACATTAAATTAATATAGTTTTTATATATATATGTGTGTGTGTGTGTGTGTGTATATGAGTATAGATGAAAGGATATGAAAACACACAATATGCTGTTTAAGTGAAAATATTTTATATCATATTCATAGCTAATATTGAACAATATTTTGATTTATTTTCCATTTATTTTCAGCTTCTCTCTCGATGAGTCCGGATTAAAAACAAGCTCTGAAGATGATTTTTATAAATCGAAATATTGTTCAATATTAGCTATGAATATGATATAAAATGTTTTCACTTTAACAGCATATTGTGTTGTTTTCATATCCTTTTATCTATACTCATACCGTCGGATTCATTTCCTTTCTATTAACTTATACATATATATGGATATGTTGAAGATAATAAGAAAATTAAAACTTAAAAATAAAAATAGAATTAAATAGATGTCTTACGTTTATTATATATATCTTATCTTTATTATACATACTAGCAAATATATGCACCCTCCGGGTGCAAGTATTTAAGTTTTAATGTAATAAAATATTGTATTAAAATTAGAAAAAGGCTAATGAAACTAAATAAGAATTACAGATAAAAAGATTTGAAAACCAGAGGGAGTGTATAAAAGGATTTGAAACAGGAGTATAATAAAAAATGAAACAACTGAAACTTACTCTCCATCACTCTCGTCTTTCATGTTATTTTTTCTAATTAAGTATTTAGTTATAAGAGGAAGTAAAGAAAAATGACAGTTATTTATCTTGTTAATGGATTTCATTTAAGATTCATTGAAGAGATTTTTACTTATATTCATTAAAAATAACACCAAACAGTTAGAAATCATAATTACTAAGCACATATTTATTTAAATTCGATTTTTTAATATTAAATATGCAAATTAGCCTTCCCGTTTCAGACTGTAGACCGCTATTTTGTTGTATATATAATATAATTGCATGTTGTCAGTATGTAGACATAGTTAACAGTATTAATAATGTAAGACAATTTTATTAATAATTGAGGTTTAGATAAAAAATGAAATCATGGAGAATGTGATGTCAATAACTAAGTATTGTGTGACTTGAGTAGTAGGATATAGTTTCGGTTACAGACAGAAAAACACACAATCTCCATTATAATAAGATATACTCTCTCTCTCTCTCTCTCTCTCGTGCGCGCTCTCATATATAAAACAGAATAACTCTAACGAAAATGCTCAGTGGTCGTAACTTTTTTCAACCCCAACGTTGCAAATAACCAACACTGATCACAGATCAACTATAATCACCCAGGTATATAAATTAATTTCCTCCCAACTAAACCCTCTCGTCCGTGTGTGAAGGAGGCTGGAAATCCACCTGTTTCCTCTAAAACGACTCAACACTCGGCTTATTTGTTTAACATCAAACAGTTTGACCCGTTGATGAGGACAGATAAACAAGATGAAATATTTTCATTAATTTTCTCGATATTTCATTATTTTTATTTTTACTGATTTAATTGCGTCACTTAAAAACCTGAATTTGGAATTGCTCGCACTCCGTCTGGACTATGCCTCAGTTGCTAACCCTGACGGTGGGGCTTAGAATACGCTGAGATTATTGAGTAGCTTTTCATTACTCTCAGATCCACTCAATTTAGTCCCATAGAGACCGGTTTAATTTAGTTAAGGAGGTTTGAGGAATTTGGAGCACCCCTTCATCAGCGGTCAGAGAGGCCCCCTCCGATCAATTGGCTGGTCACGTCAAGCCCAAGCACCTATATGATTTTCCCAACCCTATTGCCCTTATGGCAATCCCCAAGCCCTTTTTATCATATGGGTGCTAGAAGGCAGTGGCTGAGGGTCTACATGTCCTGGGAATGACGTTAATCTCTATCTGATGGTGAGGTTCCAGTTTTGGAGGTTTGGGGAATGTGGAGCACCCCTTCATCACCATTGCTCCCTAGTCCACTCTGACTCAGAGTGGTAGTACCTGTTAGGGCCCCATCTATGGGTTAAATAGAAAACATGAGTTTATAAACAAAATTGTATTATCCATTAAAAATGAACTTATTTCAAAACTTTGTTAGCATCAAACATTTTTTTACCAATAGAAGTATTCGGCATAAAATAACCCAAGGGGTTGACATGCCGTAAAACCCAACCAACCAAACCAAACCTTAACTTAGTTGATAGAGCATTGGTTTTGGAACCACAAAGTTTTGGGTTCGATACCGCCCCGATCAATTCGGCGCATGAGTAGCACAGGTTGGATCTGTGCGGTAAAATGGAGTTGATGGTAGGTGTGGTGCACTATCTTAGATGCAAAATATTCTCCTAGGTCTATCGCAAGTGAAAAGGGGATTGACTCCCTCGCTGTCCGGCTGATACCGACAATTGGTCACTCCGCCTACTTTACTTTTTTTTTACTTTATGGTTCATATAAGCAAAGATACTAAGCAAAGATACAAGATGAACAGAGTCATTAGCAGTTGTTAGGTTGCATTAAAAAATATTTTTTGTATTTTATAGGACAGTGTGTTTAAAAATAAAACTATGTAAATATGAGTGTAACATGAACATAATTCCCTAACCTCGAGGCATAAAATAACCGTTGACCGGTTAACATGCCGTTAAAATCACAAGTAAAATCGTCGGGGTGGCCTAAAGTCGGTATCTGCCAGACATCGAGGTAGTATATCCCCTTTTCACAAGCGCTAGACCAAATAGATTGTTAATTTTAGCGTCTGAGACGGAGCGTCACACCTACCATCAGCTCCTCACTTTACCGCACAGATCCCAGTGCTACTCATACACTGAGTTGGCGATGGCCGGTATAGAACCAGGAACCTTGAGGTTCCCAGCCGGACACTCTACCGACTGAGTTAATAATGTTAGCAAACTAGTCACGCAGATTCATTACTACTGGGTAGCGAGTTCGATCCTCATTGGATGCCCCATACTTCTGACCTTGTGTTACATCCTACATGGTGGTGTAATGATTAGCAAGCTAGTCTCACAGATCCATTACTAGTGAATAGCGAGTTCGATCCTCACTGGATGCAACATACTTGTGACGTTACATCCTACCCTTGGCAAATGGGTTGGGTAGAAAGGGCGTTAATCTCGCAACTTCATTACTACTGGATAGCAAGTTCGATCCTCGCTGGACGCCTCATAATTGTGACCTTGGGTCAGGTAGAAAGGGCGTTAGTCACATGGCTTCATTACTACTGGATAGCGAGTTCGATCCTCACTGGATGCCCCATACTTTTGACCTTGCGTCACATCCTACCCTTTGATTTGAGAACGATTTGGGTAAATACTTACTGCCAGCTCCCAGCATAAAAGAGCTTAGCTTCAGGAGGCCCGTCCCTCAAGCAGTGGGGGTTTAGGTATTTCTTGTTTCATTTTTGTTTGTTTTTTATCCTGAAGATCTCCAATAAATGGGATGCCAAGGAACCCAGCTGTTCTTGGCACTTGCAACGTTTATATATGGGGTCTGCGCTTAAGAATGAAAAGCCTTAAGTTGAAATCTGCCAAGTGCAAGGGGAGGCAAAGTAAATAGCCTGTCACCTCACACTCTAATTCCTCACATAATATATTGATTTGGTTTGATAAGTAAAAATAAGCCTTATCTCTTTTTCTTTTTTCAAATTAGTTTTATGTTAACTACATTGAATAATATATTTTTCTATATCTTTCTATTCGATTGGCTTTTATCCTCTTTCAGGGAGAGCCCATGTGATGCAGTGGCTAACGTATTGGCCCGCGATATTTTAGTAAGCGAGTTCGAACTCTAGTCGCGTTATTACGTTCGCTTTCTGACTAATACTCTTGGGAAAGGTATGAGTGGACTTCAGAGTAATGACAATGAAGCAGTATTAAACGCTTCACAGAAGTGGAGATTCACTCGTAGACGCAGTATAGTGTAATATCCAGGACATCCTCATCTTTAGTAGGATAGGTCGATTTTGGAACTGTAACGTCTCCCATGTGGCGAAAGCTGCAAATTAACATAAATGTAGAAGTTATCCTCCAGATATAGAAACAATGTGATACTCACCGTCGCAGTGGGGTTCTAATTACCGTCGAGTTTGTAGACGAGAACAACAGGCAAGCTGTAACTTAAATACAGTCCTTGCATGTTGTTCTCGTCTACTAACTCGACGGTAGTTAGAACTCCACTGCGACGGTGAGTATCATATTGTTTCTATATCTGGAGGATAAATTCTACAAGTGAATTTGCCTGAGTTCATAATGGAACAATCCAAAGCTCCATATAAGCCACCTACCAAACTCTAGTTTTAGTCTTGCATTCATCTTGTAACAGAGTTGAATACTTTACACAAAATCCAACAATAAATAATTACCCCACAAAATATTTTCTTTAAAACTTTGCCTTCATTTGAGGAAATAGATTTCAATATTTAATTGTTATCACTATTGCAGCTTAATTATAAGGTCAAAAAAATTTTTTTAGTTATTAACTAAAAGAAAAATCAAAAATCAAATTATTTTCTAGAATTTCGTGCCGTATTATGTAATTATTTCATTTCTAAAAATGAGTAAGGGATGACGGGAATTTGGACGCGTTCGGCTAGAAACCACAAGGTTCCTAGTTCGATACCAGCTCC
>CM042172.1:2635439-2641254 GCA_023376005.1 Doryteuthis pealeii
AGCCGAAGCTCATGGAGTGGCAGGTGAAAAATTGCGTCGATCCCGTCGGCATTCCCCCTCAAGAGGGGCGCCTCAGGCACTGGGCAATAAACCAGCCCTGCCCTTTAAATCAAGGGGGCAGGTGTTGCCTGGGGGGATGGCCCCCTGGGATCGACGCTGTTAATTATATCAATGGTCCAGAGGCCGAAGCCACTGTTGACCATATCAACATACTGATAACATGCAATTGTATTTATATATACAACAAAATAGTGGCTTACAGTTTGAACGGGAAGGCTAATTTGCATATTGATATTAAGAATTTGATTTTAATAAATATGTGCTTAGTATTATTAATTTCTAATTGTTTGGTTTTATCTTAATGAATATGAGCAAAAGTCTCTGGGATAAATCTTAAAAGAAATCCATTAACAAGAAGAAATAACTGTAAATTTTATTCTTTACTTCCGAATTTAACTAAATAGATGAATAAGGAAAATTTCGCAATGAAAGACGAGAGTGATGGAAGAGTAAGTTTCGTTTTTTTATTATGCCCTCCCCCTCAGTTTCAAATCTTTTTATCTGCGTTATTATTTTGTTTTATTTGTCTTTCTAATTAAACATAATATTTTATTACATTAAATTTTAAATACTTGCACACGGAGAGTGCATATATTCGCTAGTATTTAAAAAATGAGTACACGGGGATTGTGGTTGATTACTTGATTTACTGATTTATATCTGTTTAGGGTTATTTCATACCTCAGGGTTAGGGAATCGCGTTCATTCTACGTTTTTTGTTTCTTAAGAGTATTTTTGAATACTGTCCTATCGAATACGAATAATTCTTAAACATATTTCTTTGACCGATAGAAGAAAACCAAGTGCTTAAATGCAACACTCCACTTTGGCCGTTACTACGGGTAGTCGGAGAGGCCTCTTTGGTCTTATGCACGAGGAAATTATAAACAACCCCCTCCCAACTATCATTATTCAACAGCTTGAAATGAACCACAAACAGCCTGGTCCAGGATTTGAACTTGGGTCGCAGATTCTATTTTCAGTATATACGTATTTACCAACCCCTCCGCACGTGCAGGATGCAACACAAGGTCAATTTTTAAGCGGAGTTTAACAGGTTTGAATTCAGTTTTCCTTCTCCTAGATTGGTTACCTAGCCATGGTTAAAGAGCCCAGTCTACCTTGCTATTTACCCATAGTTGCAGGGAGAATTGGATTCATTCCTTTACTAAGAGTATTAGCGCCATGTGAAAGATTCTATTTTCAGTGTGTATATATATATATATATATATATATAATATATATATAATATATATATATACACACACACACACACACACACACACCAACCCCTCCGCGCGTGCAGGATGCGACACAAGGTCAATTTTTAGCGGGGTTTAACAGGTTTAAATTCAGAGTTTTCCTTCTTCTAGACTGGTTACCAAGCCAGGGTTAAAGAGTCCTGTTTACCCTGCTATTTACCCATAGCTGGAGGGAGAACTGGATTCTTACCTTTCCTAAGAGTATTAACACCATATGAAATGCTAACAGCTTCGTCCAGGAATTGAACTCGAATCGACGAGTACATTTCCCACGACTCTAACCATTAGACCACGCGTCTATTTTCAGAATATAAGAATAGTCTGTTGCTTTTCCACAATTCTACAAGCTTCTTTACAAAAAAATGTTCATGGTTCCCAAAGAACTTTGTTTTTCTTTCTTTTCTTTTGTTTTTTTTTCTATTTTTACGTCAGCGGGTCAGCGTGATGGAAACCTCCTTTCAGTAAATCAAGCATATTCAATCTAGAATTGATTATATAGAAATACGTGAGTTCTTCTAGGCACGTTGGGGGTTAACACCAATGTGCTCGGCACTAGCGTGAAAAACGGCCAAGCAATCTGATCTCTGGTCATCTGCTGTCCATTTCGGCCGACAATGGTCATTAATCACTGACCAACAGCTGGTTATTATCCACTTTTTTCCAGAGATCAGGAGTTTCATTTCCTAATTACTTATTAGCACTCCTCAGAAAAGCTAAACCTTCCAGGAACCGGGAGGCCGCTGTTATTACCGAATCGGTCACTACCGAGCATTTTTTTCTAACTATATATATTTTACCTCAGTTTCATTTTGTGTTTTAGTCAATACATAGCCATTTCTCACGTCATAGACGTATATTGATGGTATGGCAGTAGAGGGTGAACCTTCCCGGAAATTAGCAATATCGTTTGTTTTTTTTTCTTGTTTTTTCAAATATATATTTTACCTCGTTTCATTTAGTCTATACGTAGATATTGCTCACGTCAAAAACGTATGTGGATGGTATGCAGTAGAGGGTGAACCTTTCCAGAAATTAGCAATATCATTTTTTTTCTTTTTTTTTTTCTAACTATATATATTTTACCTCAATTTTATTTGCGTTTTAGTCAATACATAGCCATTGCTCACGTCATAGACGTATATTGATGGTATGGCAGTAGAGGGTGAACCTTCCCGGAAATTAGCAATATCGTTTGTTTGTTTCTTCTTTTTTCTTTTTTTTTCAAATATATATATTTTACCTCGTTTCATTTTGCGTTTTAGTCTATACATAGATATTGCTCACGTCAAAAACGTATGTTGATGGTATGGCAGTAGAGGGTGAACCTTTCCAGAAATGAGCAAATACCATTTTTTTTTCATTTTTTTTTTTTTTCAAACTATATTTTACCTCCGATTCATTTTATGTTTTAGTCAATACATAGCCATTGCTCACGTCATAGACGTATGTTGATGGTATGGCAGTAGAGGGTGAACCTTTCCAGAAATTAGCAAATACCGTTTGTTTCTGTTTTTTTTAAATTATATATATTTTACCTCGTTTCATTTTGTGTTTTAGTCTATGCATAGATATTGCTCACGTCAGAGACGCATGTTGATGGTATGGCAGTAGAGGGTGAACCTTCCCGGAAATTAGCAATATCGTTTGTTTTTATATTGACAGAAGTATTCCACTCACCAACTTTAAATCTTATTCACGTCAAAGGCGTACGTTGATGGTAATATTTTTTTATTTTCGGGAAGGTTCACCCACTACGGAAGCATTCCACTCACCAATTTCAAATCCTATTCTCAAGAATCTTGGGGCGCCTTAGGTTCCGGTCAATAAACCCAGCACTGCCCTTTTAAGACGAGGTGTCCTGGCTGGGAATGACGTTAAACTCTATCTGATGGTGACGTTCCAATTCTGGAGCTCATCACAATTACTGCCAGGTCCACTCGGACCCGGATTAATAGGGTTTCATGTATGGGTTTTAAAAATAGAAAAAAATCTAGTAACTATCAAGAAGGAATAAAGCAAAACGTCTTCAGCATAAAATAACCCAACAAGTGTTGGTATGCCGTAAATCTTATTATAATGGAGATTGTGTGTTTTTCTGTCTGTAACCGAAACTATATTCCTACTCAAGTCACAATTCTCTTAGTTATTTACATCACATTCTCCATGATTTTATTTTTATCTAAACCTCAATTATTAATAAAATTGTCTTACATTATTAATACTGTTAACTATGTCTACATACTGACAACATGCAATTATATTTATATATACAACAAAATAGCGGTTTACAGTGTGAAAGGGAAGGCTAATTTGCATATTAATATTAAAAAATCGAATTTAATAAATATGTGCTTAGTATTATTGATTTCTAACTGTTTGGTTTTATTTTAATGAATATAAGCAAAAATCTCTTCAATGAATATTAAATGAAATCCATTAAGAAGATAAAATAACTGTCATTTTATTCTTTACTTCCTCTTATAACTAAATACTTAAATTAGAAAAAATAACAATGAAAGACGAGAGTGATGGAAGAGTAAGTTTCAGTTGTTCCATTTTTTATTATACTCCCTCTGTTTCAAGTATTTTATTATACTCCCTCTGTTTCAAATCTTTTTATCTGTATTCTTATTTAGTTTCATTAGCCTTTCTAATTTAATATATTTTATTACATTAAAACTTAAATACTTGCACCCGGAGGGTGCATATATTTGCTAGTCCAACTAATTAACTAACCAACCTACCTTTTGTGACTCAAAAGGATTTTAAATACTAATTAAAATCCCCCCCACCCTACTTGAGATTTAGTTAATTCCATCAAGATGTCGATATTTTATCACTGACTGAGTCGACGAAAGTTAAAAGAAAGTTTGGCTTCTCGGAGCCACAACTTGGCAGGTGTACAACTCGACAGGTTTTTAGAATACAGGATTTGGACGGCGACATTCAATTTACGATGCTACACCAATTCTCTTGGGCAAAAGGAACCAAGAAGAAGACGGAATCCTTATTTTTCTTTTATTCAACGTTGTATTCATTAAATCTGCGACACCTGCTACCAAAGCCGGTCACGCCTGTTCATATGTAGATATAAAATAAACTTATCTTCATGAAGTACATAGCAAAGGTCGTTCGTTACGGTAGCAGGGTTTTGCTAAAGGTGGGTGGTGAGGGGGTATTGAGGATGATTATCCTTATCTTTACCTATCTTTTTTATCTTATCTAATACATATATATATATATATATATATATATATATATATATAATATATATATATATATATATATATATAAGGATGTATGTATGAGGGAAGCGCGGTGGTGTCCTTGTTTGTCGCCGGAAATGGACTCGTTGACCAGAGTTCAATTCCTGGATGAACCCACAGTTCACATAGCGCTAATATCCTTGGGAATGATATGAATCCAACTATTCTCCCTCCAGCTATGGGTAAATATAAGAGCAGACCGAGCTCTTTAACCTTGTTTAGACAATAGCTTAGTCGGTAGAGCGTCGGACTAGGAACCACAAGGTTCATAGTCCTGAGCTGATGGTAGGTGTGGCGCTCCACCTCAGACGCAAAAAAAAACATCTCCTTGGTCTAGCGGTAGTAAAACGGGATATACTCCCTCGCTGATTGGCTGATACCGACTAAAGGCCACCCCAACGACTTTACTTTTTACTTAAGCAACCAGTCTAGAAGGAGGAAAACCTGGTCACTACTAGAATAGGCTCAATCCTACTTAGAATTCTATTTAGATTTTTTTTAAATTATGTCGGATGAAACTACGAAAAAAAACGATTAACGACAAAGTATATATATAATATATTATATATAATATATATATTATATATATATATATATATATATATATATATATATATATTAAATATTACCGGTTCTCTTTTGTAAAAATTATGAAGATAATAAAAATGTATTTAGAAATTAAAATATACATAGTAATAGCATTGAAATTTAACTTTAAAATGTCAAGAATTTGTAAATTATCAAAAGTAAACATATCAGTATACCAGGTTTTCCCCCTTCTATCCAGGCGATGTTGGGCAGCCCCTTCTAGTTGTAATGATCAGATTTGTGTGTGTGTGTGGGGGTATAATATATATATATATATAATATATATATATATATATATATATATAATCTCAACACAGATCTGATCATTATAACAAACTAGAAGTCAATTTTGTCCTAATTAGGTATCGAGCACTCCTTTATTTTAACTTTAGCGGCATATATATATATATATATATATATATATATATATATATATATATATTGCATACTGAGGTTTTCACGGTACCAAATCGATATATGTTGTATACCCTTTTCTTACTTCTTACTTCTAGTCATCTCTCTTTCTGGCTGGCTTTGGTTCTTCTATCATCTTGACTTGGTAATATCTTCTAACATCTTGCGTCTGGGTCTGGAATCTTCTAAGGTTCTGGACTTTCTTGGGAACTTATCTCTCTCTTT
>CM042172.1:2641354-2653854 GCA_023376005.1 Doryteuthis pealeii
CCAATGACAGTTTAACTACAGTCTATGAATTAGTACATTTAATATGTATTTGGTTTTTTGTTGTTTATTTTTAAAATCAAAACGTAATTAAAACAACCTTAATCCCCTAAACCGTAAACCCAATTCGCAAAATGTTAATTCATAGACTGTAGTTAAATTGTCATTGGGTACCACCAAAAACTTTCCGTTTTAATTTTCCGACCTGAATCAGAAGTCAGCGGCTATATTTATAATAGTGCTCAATCTGTCGTTGATAGAGCTTGTATATATAAGTTAGGGTAGCGTGGATGGCGCATGGTTATTGACAAGTTTTCGTCTATGTGATTTTTTAAACCATGTGGCAGTTTTGTTTTCCTTTAAATACTGTGGTGGAGTGCACCATAAAACGACTCGCCCCTTCCCCAAAAGCTTCACGCTACAGTATTTAACGGAAACCAAAATCAGCCTCTTGGTCCCCCAATGGGTGTTACCTGTTGGGCCGTAGGTGGCGACCCGTGATGCTTAAGGACGGAATCCAGGTGGATTAGCAGTCCATACATGCAACACTCCACTTAGCCCCTTACTTAGGCTAGACGAGCGGTCGGAGGGGCCCCCTCCGATCATCGGCTGGTCACGTTAAGCCCTAGCACTTATGATTGCCCCCAACCCTATTGCCCTTTATGGCAAGCTCCAACCCTTTTTAACATATGGGTGCTAGAAGGCGGTGGCTGAGTCTCTTCATGCCCTGGGAATGACGTTAAACTCTAACTGATGGTGAGGTTCCATATCTGAGGAATGTGGAGCACCCTTCATCACAATTGCTCGCAGCTCCACTCTCACCCGAAGTGGTAGTACCTGTTAGGGCTCCAATTATGGGTTAAATTTTAAAAAATGTATTTATAAAAAAAAATTGAATATCCATTATAAATTATTTCAAAAACGTTGTCGGCATTAAATGACCCACTGATGTTGATATGCCGTAAAACAAACCAAACCAAACCAAAACCAGCCTTTGGTTTGAAAATCACATAGGTGAAACTTTAAGTTATCAAGCGCCGTTGACTTCATGTCCACGCTATCCTAACTTATATATACAGGGTAATTGTAAAGTGACTGCCTATTGTAAAATTAAATATTTTTGAATCATTATTTTTACAAAAAAAAAAAAAATAAGAATACGTAATAACATAGTTTTATTCAAAATTCAATATGGCCGCCAGCATTCGCCTCCAGTCTTTAATTTGTCACGCTCTTGGAGTTAAACGTCCAGACATCTTTATAGGGCTTCGAATTTTGGAACAAAAATAATCAATCTGAAAAGAAAAACGGCAAACACAGATTTAATTGTCATATATTAAGGAATATATATTGATTAATTAAGAAAAATGTAATAGCATATAAAGGAAATTATAGTTTAAAATATTGAGTTACTTTTCAATCAACCTGTATATTAAGGAACATACTTTTTATAGGGCTCCGAATCAATCGGGAAAGAAAAATAACACAGGTTTAATAACCTTGTATATTAAAACATACATTAAAGAATTGAGAAAAATGCAACTACATATAAAGAAATTATAAATAGTTTAAAATAGGGAGTTACTTTTCAATCAGCCTGTATATTAAGGAACATACATTAAAGAATTGAGAAAAATGTAACTGCATATAAAAAAAATCATAGTTCAAAATAGGGAGTTACTTTTCAATCATCCTGTATATTAAGGAACATACATTAAAGAATTGAGAAAAAATGTAACTGCATATAAAAAAAATCATAGTTCAAAATAGGGAGTTACTTTTCAATCAGCCTGTATATTAAGGAACATACATTAAAGAATTGAGAAAAATGTAACTGCATATAAAAAAAATCATAGTTCAAAATAGGGAGTTACTTTTCAATCAGCCTGTATATTAAGGAACATACATTAAAGAATTGAGAAAAATGTAACTGCATATAAAAAAAATCATAGTTTAAAATAGGGAGTTACTTTTCATCAGCCTGTATATTAAGGAACATACATTAAAGATTGAGAAAAATATAAATTATAAACATAAAATTTTTAAAGGGATTTTTAATTTTAAATCACTTTGTATATTGATGGATGCTCAGGTTTTCCGTGTACATTTTAAAACAATATTTGGGCTCTCTTTTTTAAGGTAGAGTAGTTCTGAATCAAATATTAAATTAATATCTGTTGGTTGAAAGAGTCAACTTTGAAATCCTTACTGCAAGCGACGCAATCCTCTGGTCACCAATTCAGCTGAAAAGTTTTCAAGATTCCCAAAATGGTCAGTCAAAGATGATGGAATCGGATTTTGGTTTAATCATCTTGTGCGCCAAAAATAATCCGATTTGAATTCTCCGAAAAGCGCCTTCTGTTTTTGATTTTAAATTTTATCTACAAATATGGATGCCAGTGACGTGTTTATATAATTTACTTTTAGTGGTTTAAAGGCCTCTTCATTATTAGCGGCTGAAGTTAAATTAAATACAAAATACACTACTTAATTTGTTAAAAATTCTTAGGCAAGTTTATTTAATTCGTTTTAATTATCCACTAGAAGCGGCTACCTTGTGTCGCCCAGGTATGGGAGGGGGGGTAATAAAGTAATATAGTTTCCTTTTAGTATAGCAGCCCTTTCATAATCAGGGACAAAAGTTAGATTAAACACAACTAAATTATTTAATTTGTATAAATTCTTAGGCTAGTTCTTTTTATTTGTTTTATTATCCACTAGAAGCGGCTACCCGGCGTCGCCCGGGCAGAGTGGGGGCAATAAGTTATTTTTCTTTTTAGTTTAATTGCGTCTTCAAATTCGGCAACAACAGTTAGATTAAGCACACCTAAACTACTTAATTTGTATAAAATTCTTAAGCAAGTTTATTTAATGCGTTTTATTTCTACATTTAAATGTTAAGCATCGGCTTGCCAACTAATATCAAATAAGAAACACTGAGGAAGACTGACGTAAAAAAAACTACTAGTAAAAAAAGAAAAAAAGAACCTTTTCTGATTTAGTTTGGTCTGTTTTGTTTAACGGCATGTTAACTCTTTATGAAATTAGAATTAGAAATAAAGGCAGAAATTACAGTTAGGCTAAACATAATGAGAAATAGAATAAAGTCTTCCACTTGGCCATTGTAAAACTTACAAATTCTGCAAACAAATCCCCACCCTCTCTCCTGGGGCGTTAGAATGCACCGACTGCACCTCTGCAGAGGGGTAAGACTCCCCCAATGCGGCCCCTGTTGGCCGTGGGTGGCGACCGTGATGCTTAAGGATAGAGTCCTGGTGGATGAGCAATTCATGACTTGCAATACTCCACTTTGGCCCTATCTTGGGCTAGACGGGAGAGACCCACTCCGATCAATCGGCTGGTCACGTCAAGCCCTAGCACCTATATGATTTTTCCCAACCCTATTGCCCTTATGGCAAGCCCAACCTCTTTTTATCATATCGGTGCTAGAAGGCGGTGGCTGCGGGTCTACATGTCCTTGGAATGACGTTAAACTCTATCTGATGGTGAGGTTTCCAGTTTTGGAGGTTTGGGGAATGTGGAGCACCCCTTCATCACCATTGCTCCCTGGTCCACTCTGACCCGGAGTGGTAGTACCTGTTAGGGTCCCATCTATGGTTAAATAGAAAAATGTATTTATAAAAAAATTGTATTATCCATTAAGAATTGATTTATTTCAAAACTTTATCGGCATTAAATGACCCACTGAGGTTGATATGCCGTAGAACAAAACAAACAAATCAAAATGTAGTATTGTATCTTAGAAGATCCTGTTGAGAATATTCTATGACGCCTAGCTGTTAAAAATCTTGATATCTGTTTAACCAACAGTTTAATTTAGATTTCAAACCTATTTACTTTAGATTCTTAGACGTTAGGGTTCATAGAATAATTTTAACAGGAATTTGTAAGATACAATACAATCATTTCAAATTATAAATCAAATGAAAAATTTAGGTAAGTAATAGCACCTTCTGTTTTTGATTTTAAATTTATCCACAAATACGAGGTATGTCAGAAAAGTTCCAGGACTGGTGTCACAAAAGAGCTATTTTAAACTCGTCCACTGCGAGTTTCTTGCCACAGAGTCAGACGATTAACCAGCATGTCTACAAAGAAATACTGCGGTGTATGCTTCGTTCAGTGCGCGAAAAAAGGTGAGAAATGTGACAGGGACAACTCGTGGGTGCTTCACCATGACGCCGCACTTGCTCACACTGCCCTGAGTATCCGAGGGTTCCTGGCCCAGAAGAACCGCAATGTGCTGGAGCAACCTACTTACTCGCCAGACTTGGCTCCATGTGATTTTTTTCCTCTTCCCCAAGCTCAAGGCAACCAGTTTTGTAGATGTGCAGATTTTACCTTTTTTTTCAGGTCGGTTAACTTTGAACCCCGTATCTTTGAGGCGTAACACAGATTCTCAAAGATATGTGGTTCAAAGTTAACTGACCTGAAAAATGTAAAAGTTTTTAAATAAAATATCTGTTGCATTTATATTTTATTCATTAATATATCAACACTGAAATTCATTAAATTCGGTTATCTCCCTGATTTTTTGGTATTTTTCTTTCTTTTAGTGGGGTGACGTACGATGGTGGAATTTAGGTCCGTTAAGTTCAATTTAACCGTTCATTAGATCTCGACTCGTACAGCAGTGATCCACCTGGAAAACGCGCCAAAACGATAGATTCCAGCTGATGTGTGTAGTCAACTGTAATTCAAATGGCCGCGTCTGTGTAAACAATGTGGGGTGTGTGTTCGTTCTTTCTGTTTGCTAGAACTGTCATTAAAATCGTTTAACCCTTCTCGTCGAGTGTGTACGCAAACACATATATTAACCCTTTCGCGGGCAAACATGTTCTTTTCAGAAAATTTGCAAAATAGATGACATTTTCAAAACAAGTCCATCAATCATATTTGTCTGATTCTTTTTTTTATGGGCCTTGATAATTTGTATTATTTGTTTTTTTCCGGCTTGTTGTGCCCATCTTTATACACAACGTTTCGGCTGATGTCCTCTCCGACATTCTTCACGAGTTTCTTGTCGAATTCGTGACCCTTCTTGTCGAACGCGTGACCCTTCAAGTCGTAATCGCCCAGTTGGACTCGTAGCGCAACGAATATAGGGATTGAGTTAATACAGTTCTAAGTGACAATCACTTGTAGGTTGCAGGTTCAATTCTTGCCAAGGATTATAACAGAATACTTAACACAGTTTAACACTTTTACCCGGATATGTTTAACGGAATGAGAACAGTCTACCCCAGAGGATCGAATAAAGAAATTAATGATAGCAATCATCACTTTATTCTGTTAATGTAGAAGAAGGGTTTAAACACTTAGTTGTCCTGTGCGGCCCTCGTGACAGACATGTGTAATCCATGCGGCCCTACGATTCTAGGCCTTGTCGACAATGCCTTGTTAAATGCGTGGTGCTAGTAAAGAAAATTAAGAAAAAAACAAAAAAACACGCACCTATCTTGCTCATTTACGACAGGCCATTATTTAATGCGCCCACCCTAGATTTCTCGACTCTAGCCCCCCACCCCCCCAAAGCTGTCATTCACTCTTCCCGGGCCCATCCGGTCGAGTTGTTCATTGACATAATCATCTGTAACTGGTCTGCTTAAGTGATTTAAGTTAACTGCTGACAGTAGGCCGTACCACCTACTCTACGTTCTCTAGGTGGGGTAATAATCTTATTATAATGGAGATTGTGTGCTTTTCTGTCTGTAACCGAAACTATATTACTACTCATATCACTATTCCCTTAGTTATTGACATCACATTTTCCATGATTGTATTTTTTATTTAAACCTCAATTATTAATAAAATTGTTTTACATTATTAATACTGTTAACCATATTTACATACTAACAACATGCAATTATATTTATAAATACAACAAAATAGTGGTTTACAGTGTGAACGGGAAGGCTAATTTGCATATTGATATTAAAAATGTGATTTTATTAAATATGTGCTTAGTATTATTGATTTCTAACTGTTTGGTTTTATTTTAATGAATATAATCAAAAATCTCTTCAATGAATCTTAAATGACATCCATTAACAAGAAAAAATAACTGTCATTTTATTCTTTACTTCCTCTTTTAACTAAATACTTAAATTAGAAAAAATAACAATGAAAGACGAGAGTGATGGAAGAGTAAGTTTCAGTTGTTCTATTTTTTATTATACTCCCTCTGTTTCAAATCTTTTTATCGGTATTCTTATTTAGCCTTTCTAATTTAATATAATATTTTATTACATTAAACTTAAATACTTGCACCCGGAGGGTGCATATATTTGCTAGTAATAATAATAATAATAATAATAATAATAATGTCGTCGTAATAATAAAATAAAGCAAAAGAAACAACGACACCAAAAAATTGTGGAAAATTAAAAAAAAAAAACGCCATGAAAATTAGACGTCATTAATGTTTTTACAACCTTATTGATTTTTAAAAAAAAAACGCAGGAATCTCGTACTGAGTCGTTCTACGCATGCGTGCGTGTATCAGATGATAAAAACTTTGTTAGCGTGTACGACTTGATATTCAAGATGTTTGGGGGATTTTTTTTTGTTGTTTTTTGTTTGTTTCTTTTTTACAAATCTTGTGTGGTAGGCACCTTGTGTGGTGTATCTATTTACCCAACCCGTCTCCCACGAACAGGATGCGATACTGGGTCAGTTTTTTAAGCGGAGTATAACCGGTTTGAATTCAGAGTTTTTGCTTGCCTTGTTGCTGAGCCAACGTTATTGGAATCATTGAAACCTTATGATTGCGTGCAAAGTTATTTGACTGAATCATGCAAAAGTATATAATTTGAATTATCATCTCGGACTTTTGTACACGAGACTTTACATGCTACATTTCTTCTCTATACCTTTCTTTTTGGCTGACTTCTGATTTAGGTCGGAAAATTAAAACGGAAAGTTTTTTGGTGGTTCCCAATGACAGTTTAACTACAGTCTATGAATTAACATTTTGCGAATTGGGTTACGGTTTTTGATTGGCTGCTTGGTTTCTATGATGCTATGAGGCTTCATAAATAACCTGACATTTTGCAGTAGTATTGCAAGATAGATTCGTATTCAGTTACGACTTCTTGTTGCCATGTCTTAACAATTCGACGGTAATTGGAAACAGTATGATTAATCTACACGCGGTACTTTATTTTAATTGTAACTTTTACCAGTACGATTTTTACTTGGGATTTTACCCGGTATTTCTTTTTACTTGTGAGTTATTACAGTACTTTTTTGTTTAAAATTGTGACTTTTTGGTGTAGATGTTTTTTAAATTGTCAATTTTCCCGTACTTTATTATTGATTGTCACTTTTCCTTGACTCTTTCTGGTACTTTCTTTAATTTGTGACTTTACCCGGTACTCTTTTTTAATTGTGACTTTACCCGGTATACTTCTTTGTAATTGTGACTTTTCTTTCTTTTTTTTGTAATTGTGACTTTACCCTTTGTAATTTTACTTCTTTTTTAATTGTGACTTTACCCGTACATCTTTTGTAATTGTGAACTTGGTACTTTTTGTAATTGTGACTTTACCCGGTACTCTTCTTTGTAATTGTGACTTTACCCGGTACTTCTTTGTAATGTGTAACTTTACCCAATACTTCTTTGTAATTGTGAGTTATCACAGTACTTTAAATTGTGACTTTTTGGTGTAGATGTTTTTTAAATTGTCAATTTTTCCCGTAGTTTATTTTTTGATTGTCACTTTTCCTTGACTCTTTCTGGTACTTCTTTGTAACTGTGACTTTACCGGTACTTCTTTGTAACTGTAACTTTTTTACTTTTTACCCGGTATTTCTTTTACTTGTGACTTTATTCTTTTTAATTGTGACTTTACCCGGTACTTCTTTGTTTGTGACTTTTCCGATACTTCTTTTTTAATTGTGACTTTACCCGGTACTTCTTTGTAACTGTGACTTTACCCGGTACTTCTTTGTAATTGTGACTTTACCCCGGTTTTTTCTTACTTGTGATTTCTCCTTTATAAACATAGTGTATAGAACAATTCTATCGGTCGGCTCAAAGTCGTCAAGTTCACACATCGATGCTCACAATAATCGAACACAATAACAGGAAATTGTTGATACTCACCTGAAGCATTTAGGGATTCTGACAATACTCATTGTCAGTTATTATGGAGATTATGGAGCACATCATTGCATCAATGTCCTGGCTGTTGGATCGCACAGTGATAAACTATTGTTATTGTTTACTGGCGCATTCACTGAGCGGGACAGTTGGAAAGGATCGCGAAATGTGGCGTAAAAGCAAAGACACAATCAGCTGACAAATCTTCCAAAATGGAGTCGCGGTTTCATCGGATAGATACGAAGAAATACGTCTAAATCTATTTGGTATGTGCAAAAGTTCTCAACGAAAAACCCGGTAAAAAAGAAATAGTTTGGGGGCCGTGGTGTAATGGTTAGTCGTAGGAAATGGACCCGTCGACCCGATTTCAAATCCTAGACAAAGCTACAGTTCACATTGCGCTAAAACCCTTGGAAAAGGTATGAATCCAACTACTCTCCCTCCCGCTATGGGTAAATAGTAGGGCAGACTGGGATCTTTAACATTGGTTAAGCAACAAGTCTAGGAGAAAAAAACTCTGAATTCAAACCTGTTAAACTCTGCTTGGGGTGGTTACTACTAGAATTTGCTCAGTCCTAAATGGTGATCTATTTTACTAATAATGAAGACTCGTCCTGTCGGCTGTAGCTGTAGAATACACCGACTGCACCTCTGCATATGTTAAAATCACTTCCAATAGGACCACCTTGCTTAAGGATGGAATCCTGATGGTTGAGTAATCCATGAAATGCAACACTTTTGCCCTAGATGGGCGGTCGGGGAGGCCCCGAGCAATCGGCTGGTCACTTCAAGCCCTAACACTAATGATTGTCCCAATCCTAAAACACTTATGTCAATCCCCCAACCGTTTCTATCATATATATATTTACCAACCCCACCGCACGAGCAGGATGTGACACAAGATCAATTTCTTAAGCGGAGTTTAACAGGTTTGAATTCAGAGTTTTCCTTCTCCTAGACTGGTTGCCTAACCAAGGTTAAAGAGCCAAATCTGCCCTACTATTTTACTATAGCTGGAGGGAGAGTAGAATTCATACCTTTCCCAAGGGTATTAGCGCTAAGTGAAATGCAATTACCACGTCCAGGATTTGAACTCGGAACGACGAGTCCATTTCCCATGACTTTAACCACTACACCACCCGTTTCTATCATATATGAGATAGAAGGCAGTGATGAAGGGTGTTATCGTGCTGATTGTGACGTTAAATTGCATCAAATGGGGAAGTTCCAATTCTGAAGATCTGGGGGGGGGTGGAATACTCCTTCCTCGCAATTACTCCCAGGTCAACGCTGACTCGGGGTGGTAGTATCTGTTAGGGTAACAACTATGGTTTAAATAGAAAAAAGGAATTATAAAGAAACTAGACACGAAACGACAGTACTCCAAGTTTCCTAATATGGAGTTAACCACGAGTGTGGCAGACAGGTTAAGAGTTAAAGAAATAACCAAACAACTAGAAATAGGAATAAAAGACTTGTATTACATAAAACAATAGGATTGCAAACTTTAGTTCGTCTACACAAATGTTTATAATTTGTAATAACTTAGCTGATATCCAGAGATAGGGTATTATCAGAGCCCTTGCTACGGCCTTCTGATGAGTTCGGATATGGAGCGACCCTTTTTTTAGGTCTATTCCCGTTGAAGGTTGAATCAGAAGAGGACTAGTTTGCCTATTCGGCTTTGCCGCCAAAGTATGCTGGCTCGTGATTGGTTGGTTCGAAACAAAGGCTCGTAGATAAGGACGATAACCCCCATACCTCGGAATTCTCAATAGAGTTTAACAAAATGGATTTAAAAATAGTTTAAAAAGAGTTGAATGCCCATAGAGAATAAATAAAACAAAATATTTTTGGCATAAAATAACCCAGCAAGGGTTGAAATGCCGTAAAAACAATCAAACCACTGTTGGCCAAAGTGGATCAGATTCGAAGACTTTTACTTTTAGTGGGAATTATTCTAGTTGTTTAGATATTAAACTGAATTTACCAAATTCAACCGGAAGGGGTTCGAGGAGCCTCTTGCGCATGAACAAACTTTCTCAACCTTTGAGGCGTTAACTCTCTTAAGTTATGAACTTCGAGACAACAATTTCCGCCTTGTCGGCTGGGGCGTTAGAATGCACCCACTGCACCTCTGCATAGGGGTAAGACTCCCCCAAAGGGGCCACCTGTTGGCCGTGGGTGGCGACCCGTGATTCTTAAGGTTAGAACCCAGGTGGATGAGCAGTTCATGACTTGCAATACTCCACTTTGGTCCTATCTTGGGCTAGACGGGCGGTCGGAGAGGCCCCCTCCAATTAATCGGCTGGTAAACGTCAAGCCCTAGCACCTATATGATTTTCCCAACCCTATTGCCCTTATGGCAAGCCCCAACCCCTTTTTATTATATGGGTGCTAGAAGGCGGTGGCTGAGGGTCTACATGTCCTGGGAATGACGTTAAACTCTATCTGATGGTGAGCTTCCAGTTCTGAAGCACCCCTTTATCACCATTGCTCCCTGGTCCACTCTGACCTGGAGTGATAGTACCTGTTAGGGTCCCATCTATGGGTTAAATAGAAAAATGTATTTATAAAAAAAATGTATTATCCATTAAGAATTGATTTATTTCAAAATGTTATCGGCATTAAATGACCCACTGAGGTTGATATGCCGTAAAACAAAACCAAACAAACAATTTACGAGAAAATCACCGTCTCTTCTGGGTTTTAATATTTTACTATAATTTTAAGTTGAAATTATCTATTTAATGGTATTCCATCTTTGTTTTTGTTTTTTGTTTTTTCAATTCTGCTAGTGATAAACATAAAATAATAAACCAAAGTTATTCTAAACACTTTTACACGGGGTGCTATATACTCGCCAAATATCCAGCAGATGTAGTTTAGTGTCATACACACGGAGAGGTAATTTTAGCTTTATTTATACCCACGACGACGTGATCAAAAGTGGATCCGTTTTGAAGTCTTTTAGTTTCAACAGGAACCATTCTAATGGGTTAAATAATACAGTCAATTTACCAAATTCAACCGAAAGGCTGCGTGGAGCCTCTCACGCACAAACAAAATTTCATCAAATGGCTTTTAGCCTTTGAAGAGTTAACTTTCTGTATACTCACGCATATCAAGCTAAAATTTTCCTTGCAAGAAACTAATATTATTTTGTTTGCGTCCCTGTAAAGCCAAAGGGTAAAAATCAAGTTTATATTTGTATTAAACAAGTATTGGCCACCAGAATTCCCGAAAACGTAAATATTTCCATCTCATTTATTGACTGACTAGGGTTGTATCTATGTTGGCCTAAGTGCATCCGATTCGAATGTGTTTGAAAAATAATTGACCTTTATAAAAAAAATGTTTTGAATACCCATCACGAATGTATAAAACAAAACATCTTCGGCAAAAAAAATAACCCAACAAGGTTTGACATGCTGTGAAATAAAACCAACCAAACCACTATGTTGACCAAAGTGGATCCGATTCGAAGCCTTTTAGTTTCAGTAGGAATCATTCCGGTTGGTTAAATAATACAATCAGTTTACCAAATTCAACCGAAAGGCTGCGTGGGGCCTCTCACGCACAAACAACATTTCATCAAATGGCTTTTAGCCTTTGAAGAGTTAACTTTTATACACGCACACATCAAGCTAAAATTTTCCTTGCAGAAAACTAATACTATTTTGTTTGCGTCCCCTGTAAAGCCAAAGGGTTAAAATCAAGTTTTATATTTGTATTAAACAAGCGTTGGCCACCAGAATTCTTATAAACGTAAATATTTCAATCTCATTTATGACTTACGAGGGTCGTATCTAATATCTGTAAACTGATCTCGTAATCACTTTTCGCAACTTAAGAATTAAGATTATCTCTGCGCGATCCAATAGCCAGGATATTGATGCAACACTGTGCTCCCATAATCTTCATAATAGCTGTAAATGAGTATTGTCAGAGTCTCTAAATGCTTCAAGTGAGTACCAACAATCTCCTGTTATTGTGTTCAATCTGTCTGAACATCGATGTTCGAACTTGAAAACTTTGAGACAACTGATAAAGTTGCTCTATACACTAAGTAGAAATCACTAGTAAAAGAAAAAAAATAGGACCGGTTTAAATCACAAGTAAAGAAAAAAAAAAGGACCGGTTAATCACAGGTTAAATCACAAGTAAAAGAGAAAAAAAAGGACCGGTTAAATCACAAGTAAAAGAGAAAAAAAAGGACCGGTTAAATCACAAGTAAAAGAGAAAAAAAAGGACCGGTTAAATCACAAGTAAAAGAGAAAAAAAAAAAATCACAAGTAAAAAGAGAAAAAAAGGACCGGTTAAATCACAAGTAAAGAGAGAAAAAAAAAGGACCGGTTAAATCACAAGTAAAAGAGAA
>CM042172.1:2658854-2693466 GCA_023376005.1 Doryteuthis pealeii
GTTGTGTTTTCATCTTACTCTGTTAACTCTGCTACTCCAGTTACAACAGATATATTTTAAAAAGCTTGAGACCGTTTCACTTGCGCTCCTTAGACCCAAACAAGAGATTCTTTCCTTATAACCATTTTAGTCACTGCAACTTTGGTTATTGTTATATATACTAGCAAATATATGCACCCTCCGGGTACCAGTATCTAAGTTTTAATATAATAAAATATCATATTAAATTAGAAAGGCTGATGAAACTGAATAAGAATGCAGATAAAAAGATTTTGAACAGAGGGAGTATGATTGAAAAATAGAACAACTTTGAAACTAACTCTTCCATCATTTTACATTACTCCCGTCTGTCTTTGTTAAATTTTCCTAATTTAACTATTTAGTTAAAATAGGAAGTAAAGAATAATATTACAGTTATTTCTTCTTGTTAAGAGATTTTTTAAAAGATTTATTCCTGAGATTTTTGCTCATATTCAATGAGATAAAACCAAACAATAAGAAATCAATAATACTAAGCATATATTTATTAAAATCAAATTTTTAATATCAATATGCAAATTAGCCTTTCCGTTCACACTGTAATCCGCTATTTTGTTGTATATATAAATGCAATTGCATGTTATTTGTATGTAGATATGGTTAATAGTCTTAATGATGTAAAACAATTTTATTAATAATTGGGTTTTAAATAAAAAATAAAATCATGGAGAATGTGATGTAAATAACAAAGGGAATTGTGATTTGTATAGTAATATAGTTTCGGTTACAGACAGACAAACCCACAATCTCCATTATTGTTATTTATATATATATATATATATATATATATATATATATATATAACAATAACCAAAGTTATAAATAAAAGGAAACACAAACACTACGGATTTACCAACACCACAAACTTTCTGGAACCTTACATCTTTTTCAGTTGTGCTGTGGACTTATTGGTTACTTATTTAATAGTTGGAGTGTATTATGAACAATTTTGATATCTTAATATACACTTTTTATACAATTATACACTTTTTATACAATTTTACATCGGGATCTCTTGAGCCTTATTATAAACTGTAATGCTTCTGATTTTTAGAAATTAAAAATAAAATTCATTTTATTTTTAATACAGATAACGCATATTTTGAAAAATTCCAACATTGACTAACAGCGTTCTGTTTGCGCATTCTTCTTCTAACGTTCATTTCATCCCGTATTTACTCTGGTTGAATTATTACATACGGTCGATACAGATATTCCGAGGGACCTCACAACAGTGAGAGGATCCGATGTGCAATTAAAACCGTTGAGAGGAAGGCCCCGAAACGGTGCACATTATCTCCTGATGATCCCAATCATTTGTAAACATCATTTGTTTTTTCAACATATCAAATTCACACCCACACACACACACACACACACACACACATATATATATGAGTGTGTGTGTGTGTGTTAAGAAAGCAATTACGATGCGTATAAAAATAAAATAATGTTCAGTCATATCGATTTCAAAGAAACTTCATCATCAGAGGCATTTTTCTGAAATGGACGCGGTCTTGTGTGGTTTTTTGTTTTGAACGTTATAAACACGCGTCCCGTGGGTTTTTTTTTATAACACCACGCGGAAGGGTCGTGATAGCCGTTGTTCAATCAATTTCATTCTTTTTATCTATTTATCTATTTTTTTATTCACTTGTTTTATATATATATATGTGTGTGTGTGTATATATATGGAATGTGTATTTTAATTAATTATATATTCAGTGTTTAATTCTAACCTACTGTTTATGCGAGGGTGTAACTTAGCTATTAATAAACTTTCTCTAATTCTGAGATTACCAACGTTGCGTATTATTGTCTCATCTTAACAGAAAAATTAATTTTTTATAGGTGACGATGGCCGATTGGTTAAAGAGTCTGATTGATGATGGATTGATCAGGTTTCAATACGACTGGAGGTAGCCTGCAAATGTCTAGCTACACCGAAGAGCTGTGATACGTCGAAAAACGGTCTTTGGATGATATATATATATATATATATATATATATATACATACATATACATATACATATATGTAGACACCGTGTTTCGAAGTTTCACGTCTCTTTAGTGTGGCTAGACCCAACAACTACTTCTAGTCGGCAGCGAAACCCGACTGAATTTTCATCAGTCCTGTTCCTTAATTTCTCAGTCGTCGGCAGTTGTCTGTAAGGAGCGTAATTTAACTGATAAATACTTACATTTGTGTATGTATATTGTATATATTTTACGATCACCAGAGAGATCAAATCTGTAAACAACCGACTAATGTGTGTGTGTGTGTGTGTGTGTGTGTGTTATATAAAGAAACAAAACCTTAACTAATATTCCTATGGTTAACTTAAGCTTATAACAATATTTCCTTTTAAGAATTGACCTTGTGTCACATATTGCTCGTAACGGAGGAGGGGTTTGGTAAACACAGACATAAAGAATCATTCCAGTAAGATCGAAAACAAACAATCTCAGTGTTCAACTTTTGTCGGGTTCCTTGTCGGTCGATTTTTCAATTTCCGGGTATCAATTAAGTTCAGGATGTCCCACCTTGACACGGGATTCCTCAAATTTTGACACATGTCAAAGAAGTCTGCTATTTTCATCCAATTCCACTCAGAATCTTTCTTTTCTTTTTTCTGAATTTCTATTTTCATGGGAAATGGACTCGTCGCCCCGAGTTCAAATCCTGGATGTGGTAATTGCATATCACTTAGAGCGCTAATACCCTTGGGAAAGGTATGAATCCTATTCTCCCTCCAGCTATGGATAAATAGTAGGGCAGACTGGGCTCTTTAACCTTGGTTAGGCAACCGATCTATGAGAAGGAAAACTCTGAATTCAAACCTGTTGAACTCCGCTTAAGAAATTGACCTTGTGTCACATCCTGCTCGTGCGGAGGAGTTGGTAAATGTATATTTTCTTACAGATTTTTGACACTGAAGAGAATTCTGCCAATACCTTAATCATTAATAAACACACAGAAACGATTATTTTTCTAAGATTTCTAATGCTTTTCTTATAAACACAGCCGCCCTGTCGGCTGGGGAGCTAAAATACACAGATTGCACCTCTGCAGAGGGGTAAAACTCTCGCAATGGGGCCACCTATTGACCGTGGGTGGAGATCCATAATGCTTAAGGATAGAACCCAGGTAGCTGACAGTCCCTCTTTATCATATAGGTGCTAGAAGGCGGTGACTGAGGGTCTACATGTCCTGGGAATGACGTTAAACTCTGATGGTGAGGTTCCAGTTTTGGAGGTTTAGGGAATGTGGAGCACCCCTTCATCACCATTGCTCCCTGGTCCATTCTGACCCGGAGTGGTAGTACCTGTTAGGGTCTCATCTATGGGTTGAATAGAAAAACATGAGTTGATAAACAAAATTGTATTATCCATTAAGAATTGATTTATTTCAAAACTTTATCGGCATTAAATGACCCACTGAGGTTGATATGCTTTTAAAACAAACCAAACCAAAACCAGGTAGCTGAGCAGTTCATGACCTGCAACACTTTTTGTCCCTTGGACTAGATGGGCAGTCAAGCCTTAGCCCATATATGGCAATCCCCAACCCTTATCATATGGGTGCTAGAAGGCGGTGGCTGGTGGCCTTCATGTCCTGGGAATAATGTTAAACTCTATCTGATGGTGAGGTTCCAGTTCTGGATATCTGGGGAATGTGGAATGAGTAGCACGGGTTGGATCTGTGCCATAGTGTGCAGCTGACGGTAGGTGTGGCGCACCATCTACTTTTATTGCTTGAATAGATCTGTTTAAAATTTATGCGGATTCGATAGAACTGTTTAACATGACCATAATTCTCTAACCGTCGACTGGTTGACACACCGTTAAAATCATAGTTACCGGTCCCCTCCAACTTAGTGCATGAGTAGCACAGGTTGAATCTGTGTGGTAAAGTGGGAGCTGATGGTAGGTGTATCGTACCACCTTAGATACAAAAAAAAACTCTGAATAAGGCCGAACGAATCTTACGACTATATTCCTAATCGTACTGGGACCCTTCATAAGAGAGGAAACCTCTTTGTTCACATTAAAGGAAAAAAAGCAATGAACGTTTTCCGGTACGGCCATGAACATCTATTAATAATGGAGATTCGATCTCTTTTTATCTGTAACCGAAAGTACGTTAATGATTACGTCACAGTATTTATTTTTAATTCTATGAAAAATCAATTAAGAGTCAAATTTTCACAGAAATTTTATACTTATTCACCTTTAAATGAATTCGTTTAAATCTATTAATAATGGAGATTCGATTCTTTTTATGTGTAACCGAAAGTACGTTAATGATTACGTCACAGTATTTATTTTTAATTCTATGAAAAATCAATTAAGCGTCAAATTTTCACAGAAATTTTATACTTATTCACCTTTTAAATGAATTCGTTTAAATCTATTAATAATGGAGATTCGATCTCTTTTTAGCTGTAACCGAAACTACGTTAATGCTTACGTCACAGTATTTATTTTTAATTCTATGAAAAATCAATTAAGAGTCAAATTTTCACAGAAATTTTATACTCATTCACCTTTTAAATGAATTTTTTTAAATCTATTAATAATGGAGATTCGATCTCTTTTTATCTGTAACCGAAACTACGTAAGGTCACAGTATTTATTTTTAATTTTATGAAAAATCAATTAAGAGTCAAATTTTCACAGAAAGTTTATACTTATTCACCTTTAAATGAATTTGTTTAAAATATTTTTTCCTAAAATATATGAGGAGAATTTTTATTTATTTATTTATTCATTTTTTTACTAGGTCACCCCCACCTTATTTCCTGTTATAAAATCCGAACAAAATATATTTTACTCGTGCGATTTTTAGATATTTCTATAAAGATAGAAGTCTGAATAATCAAATCGGAAATTTTCAGAAACGTTTTGGAGGTCCTTTTAGCTTAGTCGGTAGAGCGTTCGCCTGGGAATCACAAGGTTCCTGGTTCGATACCGGCCCTCGCCAACTCAGCGTATGAGTAGCACAGGGATCTGTGCGCTAAAGTGAGGAGCTGATGGTAGGTGTGGCGCCCCACCTCAGATGCAAAAACAATCTCTCTGGTCTAGCGCTAGGGAAAAGGAGATAGACTCTCTCGCTGTTCGGCTGATAAACGTCTTCAGACCACCCAGACGGCTTTACTTACTGTCGTAAAACACAACAAAAATATCTCAGTGGAGTGGCGTGAATATGATGCTTTTAATTATTTTTTTAAATATCAAACCATTATCTTAGTTGATTTTTCGCACTCACTGCCTTGATTTTACACTGCCTGGAGTGCGTTTTTGCTAGTAAAACTTTAAAAAAGAAAGTAAGACAATTTTCTTTCAAGTAATGCAATAGGAAAGGAAATAATAAAAATAGTTTTTAATCTGGAAAAGAAAATCCAAGTGGATCTCTTGAAAGATAATAATTGGCTTGTTGACCTAAAAGATAAAAAGGGTCGTCTATTGGGTTTTTTCTCTTCAAACTTGTAAAATGGCTTAGTGAGATTGTTTTCAATATATGAAATTCTCTCTCTCTCTCTCTCTCTCTTCTACACATCTCATCCTTCCTTCTTTCTCTCTCTCTCAGCCTACCCCTCTCTTCTACGCATCCCCTTCCGTCCACACCTCTCTCTTCCCCTCTCCTCTTCCCTCTCCCTCTCTCTCCCCTTACCTCTTCTCTCATCTCATCCTTCCGTCCACACCTCTGCCTACCCTCTTCTACTCATCTCCTCCTTCTTTCTCTCTCTCTCTGCCTACCCCTCTCTTCTACTCATCTCATCCTTCCGTCTACACCTCTCTCTCTCTCTCTTCTCTTCTCTTCTCTCTCTCTCTCTCTCTCTCTCTCTCTCTCTCTCTCTCTCTCTCTCGTACCCTTTCTATTCTACTCATCTCACCCTTATCTCTCTCTTCTCTCTTTCTCTCTCAGCCGGGTAGGCTCTTCTACTCATCTCATCCTTTTCTTTCTCTCTCTTTTCTCTCTCTCTCTCTCTCTCTCTCTTTCTCTCTTTCTCTCTTTCTCTTTTCTCTTTCTCTCTCTCTCTCTCTTCTCTCTTTCTCTTTCTCTCTCTCTCTCTTCTTCTTCTCTTTCTCTCTCTCTCTCTTCTCCTTCTCTCTCCTCTCTCTCTCTCTCTCTCTGCCTACGCCTCTCTTCTACTCATTTCATCCTTCCTTCTTTCTCTCTCTCTCCTCCTCATCCCCCCCTTCTTTATTCCTCTTTTTTCTCCCCATTTATATGATCTTCTCCATTTTTTTGGTCTCATTCTACTTATTATTTTCTTATTTTCCTCCACTCTGTTTCCATCATTATTCTCTCTCTCATTCATTTATAAATAATATATATATATTATATGTGTGTGTGTGTGTGTGTGTGTGAAATGAAAAATCTTTTCCGAAGGACCTCTCTCAAGGGAAAAAAATTATTTTAAGAGAAATCCTTAATAGAAAATCCCTTTCAATTTTAACTGGACTCTTTTGAAGCATTAATTAATATAGTTATATATTTATATATATATAATATAATGTGTGTGTGTGTGTGTGAGTATAGATGAAAGGATATGAAAACACACAATCTGCTGTTAAAGTGAAAACATTTTATATCAAATTCATAGCTAATATTGAACAATATTTTGATTTATTTTCCATTTATTTTCTGCTTCTCTCTCGATGAGTCCGGATTAAAAACAAGCTCTGAAGATGATTTTTATAAATCGAAATATTGTTCAATATTAGCAATGAATATGATATAAAATGTTTTCACCTTAACCGCATATTGTGTTGTTTTCATATCCTTTTATCTATACTCATACCGTCGGATTCATTTCCTTTCTCTTAACTTATACATATATATGGATATGTTGAAGATAATAAGAAAATTAAAACTTAAAAATAAAAACTGAATAGAATTAAATAGATGTCTTACGTTTATTATATATACTAGCAAATATATGCACCCTCCGCTGGGTGCAAGTATTTAAATTTTAATGTAATAAAATATGTTAACTTAAAAAGGCTAATGAAACTAAATAAGATGCCGATAAAAAGATTTGAAACAGAGAGGGAACAACTAAAACTTGCTTTTTCTTCACTCCCGTCTTTCATTGCTAAATTTTCATAATTTAACTATTTAGTTAAATTAGGATAAAGAGTAAAGAATAGAATTACAGTTAATATTGTTAATGGATTTCTTTTAAGATTTATTCCCGAGACTTTTTATAATATTCATTAAGATAAAACCAAACAATTAAAAATCAATAATACTAAGCACATATTTATTAAAATCAAATTTTTAATATTTATATGTAAATTAGCCTTCCCATTCACACTGCAAACCGCCATTTTGTTGTATATATAAATACAATTGCATGTTATTAGAATGTAGATATGTTCAACAGTATAAGTAATGTAAGATAATTTTATTAATAATTGAGGTTTAAATCAAATCATGGAGAATGTGATGTAAATAACTATGTTAATTGTGACTCGATTAGTAATATATAGTTTCGGTTACAGACAGAAAAACACACAATCTCCATTATAATAAGATCTTATCTTTATTATACATATATATACTCTCTCTCTCTCTCTCTCTCTCGTGCGCGCTCTCATATATAAAACAGAATAACTCTAACGAAAATGCTCAGTGGTCGTAACTTTTTTTCAACCCCAACGTTGCAAATAACCAAAACTGATCACAGATCAACTATAATCACCCAGGTATATAAATTAATTTCCTCCCAACTAAACCCTCTCGTCCGTGTGTGAAGGAGGCTGGAAATCCTCTAAAACGACTCGACACTCGGCTTATTTGTTCAACATCAAACAGTTTGACCCGTTGATGAGGACAGATAAACAAGATGAAATATTTTCATTAATTTTCTCGATATTTCATTATTTTTATTTTTACTGATTTAATTGCGTCACTTAAAAACCTGAATTTGGAATTACTCGCACTCCGTATCGACTATGCCTCAGTTGCTAACCCTGGCGATGAGGCTTAGAATACGCTGAGATTATTGAGTAGCTTTTCATTGCCATTACTCCCAGGTCCACTCTATTTAGTCCCATAGAGACCGGTTTAACTTAGTTAAAGAGGTTTGCACCCCTTCATCAGCGGTCAGAGAGGCCTCCCTCCGATCAATTGGCTGGTCACGTTAGAATGCACCGACTGCACCTCTGCAGAGGATTAATACTCTCCCAATGGGGCCACCTGTTGGCCGTGGGTGGCGACCCGTGATGCTTAAGGATAGAACCCAGGTGGATGAACAGTTCATGACTTGCAATACTCTACTTTGGCCCTATCTTGGGCTAGACGGGCGGTCGGAGAGGCCCCCTACGATCAATCGGCTGGTCATGTCAAGCCCAAGCACCTATATGATTGCCCCAACCCTATTGCCCTTATGGCAATCCCCAACCCCTTTTTATCATATCGGTGCTTGAAGGTGGTGGCTGCTGGTCTACATGTCCTGGGAATGACGTTAAACTCTATCTGATGGTGAGGTTCCAGTTTTGGAGGTTTGGGGAATGTGGAGCACCCCTTCATCACCATTGCTCCCTAGTCCACTCTGACCCGGAGTGGTAGTACCTGTTAGGGTCCCATTTATGGGTTAAATAGAAAACATGAGTTTATAAACAAAATTGTATTATCCATTAAAAATGAACTTATTTCAAAACTTTGTTAGCATCAAACATTTTTTTACCAATAGAAGTATTCGGCATAAAATAACCCAAGGGGTTGACATGCCGTAAAACCCAACCAACCAAACCAAACCTTAACTTAGTTGATAGAGCATTGGTTTTGGAACCACAAAGTTTTGGGTTCGATACCGCCCCGATCAACTCGGCGCATGAGTAGCACAGGTTGGATCTGTGCGGTAAAATGGAGTTGATGGTAGGTGTGGTGCACTATCTTAGATGCAAAAATTTCTCCTAGGTCTATCGCAGTGAAAAGGGGATTGACTCCCTCTGTCCGGCTGATACCGACAATTGGTCACTCCGCCTACTTTACTTTTTTTTTACTTTATGGTTCATATAAGCAAAGATACTAAGCAAAGATACAAGATGAACAGAGTCATTAGCAGTTGTTAGGTTGCATTAAAAAATATTTTTTGTATTTTATAGGACAGTGTGTTTAAAAATAAAACTATGTAAATATGAGTGTAACATGAACATAATTCCCTAACCTCGAGGCATAAAATAACCGTTGACCGGTTAACATGCCGTTAAAATCACAAGTAAAATCGTCGGGGTGGCCTAAAGTCGGTATCTGCCAGACATCGAGGTAGTATATCCCCTTTTCACAAGCGCTAGACCAAGTAGATTGTTAATTTTAGCGTCTGAGACGGAGCGTCACACCTACCATCAGCTCCTCACTTTACCGCACAGATCCCTGTGCTACTCATACACTGAGTTGGCGATGGCCGGTATAGAACCAGGAACCTTGAAGTTCCCAGCCGGACACTCTACCGACTGAGTTAATAATGTTAGCAAACTAGTCACGCAGATTCATTACTACTGGGTAGCGAGTTCGATCCTCACTGGATGCCCCATACTTCTGACCTTGTGTTACATCCTACATCGTGGTGTAATGATTAGCAAGCTAGTCTCACAGATCCATTACTAGTGGACAGCGAGTTCGATCCTCACTGGATGCACCATATTTGTGACGTTACATCCTACCCTTGACAAATGGGTTGGGTAGAAAGGGCGTTAATCTCGCAGTTTCATTACTACTGGATAGCGAGTTCGATCCTCACTGGACGCCTCATACTTGTGACCTTGGGTCAGGTAGAAAGGGCGTTAGTCACATGGCTTCATTACTACTGGATAGCGAGTTCGATCCTCGCTGGACGTTTCATACTTTTCACCTTGGGTCAGGGTAGAAAGGGCGTTAGTCACATGGCTTCATTACTACTGGATAGCGAGTTCGATCCTCACTGGATGCCCCATACTTTTGACCTTGCGTCACATCCTACCCTTTGATTTGAGAACGATTTGGGTAAATACTTACTGCCAGCTCCCAGCATAAAAGAGCTTAGCTTCAGGAGGCCCGTCCCTCAAGCAGTGGGGGTTTAGGTATTTCTTGTTTCGTTTTGTTTGTTTTTTATCCCGAAGATCTCCAATAAATGGGATGCCAAGGAACCCAGCTGTTCTTGGCACTTGCAACGTTTATATATGGGGTCTGCGCTTAAGAATGAAAAGCCTTAAGTTGAAATCTGCCAAGTGCAGGGGGAGGCAAAGTAAATAGCCTGTCACCTCACACTCTAATTCCTCACATAATATATTGATTTGGTTTGATAAGTAAAAATAAGCCTTATCTCTTTTTCTTTTTTCAAATTAGTTTTATGTTAACTACATTGAATAATATATTTTTCTATATCTTTCTATTCGATTGGCTTTTATCCGCTTTCAGGGAGAGCCCATGTGATGCAGTGGCTAACGTATTGGGCCGCGATATTTTAGTAAGCGAGTTCGAACTCTAGTCGTGTTATTATGTTCGCTTTCTGACTAATACTCTTGGGAAAGGTATAATGAGTGGACTTCAGAGTAATGGCAATGAAGCAGTATTAAACGCTTCACAGAAGTGGAGACTCACTCGTAGACGCAGTATAGTGTAATATCCAGGACATCCTCATCTTTAGTAGGATAGGTCGATTTTGGAACTGTAACGTCTCCCATGTGGCGAAAGCTGCAAATTAACATAAATGTAGAAGTTATCCTCCAGATATAGAAACAATGATACTCACCGTCGCAGTGGGGTTCTAATTACCGTCGAGTTAGTAGACGAAAACAACAGGCAAGCTGTAACTTAAATACAGTCCTTGCATGTTGTTCTCGTCTACTAACTCGACGATAGTTAGAACCCCACTGCGACGGTGAATATCATATTGTTTCTATATCTGGAGGATAACTTTTACAAGTGAACTTGCCTGAGTTCATAATGGAACAATCCAAAGCTCCATATAAGCCACCTACCAAACTCTAGTTTTAGTCTTGCATTCATCTTGTAACAGAGTTGAATACTTTACACAAAATCCAACAATAAATAATTACCCCACAAAATATTTTCTTTAAAACTTTGCCTTCATTTGAGGAAATAGATTTCAATATTTAATTGTTATCACTATTGCAGCTTAATTATAAGGTCAAAAATTTTTTTTTAATTATTAGCTAAAAGAAAAATAAAAAATCAAATTATTTTCTAGAATTTGGTGCCGTATTATGTAATTATTTCATTTCTAAAATGAGTAAGGGATGACGGGAATTTGGACGCGTTTCGGCTAGAAACCACAAGGTTCCTAGTTCGATACCGGCTCCCGCCAACTCAGCGTATGAGTAGCACAGTGTTCTGTGCGGTAAAGTAAGGAGCTGATGGTAGGTGTGGCGCTCCACCTCAGATGCTAAAAAAAAACAATCTCCTTGGTCTAGCGCTATTGAAAAGGGATAGACTCCCTCGCAGACTGGCTGATAACGACTTTAGGCCACCCCGTCGACTTAAACTTAAAATTTTATCTCTAAAAATAAGTAGGGGGTGACGGGAATTTGGACCACTCTATACTATGAATGAATTCCCAATCTCTTATTACTGTTCATGTTATTGTTGCTTTTTATCACAAACTTGTGTTGTGTGACTAAAACTAAACATTCACTGAATTCAGAACCTTAGATATTTCATACGTTCCCCATGAGTTGTAGGATAATAAAATTTGCACAGTTTGTAGATCAAATACACAGCTATTTGCAATTTAAATAGAATCATTTAATAGCCGGGCACAGAGTAAAATAGAATGTGAAATTTAGAGCCGTTGTTACAAAGTTTAGCCAATACTATTTTCACTAGTACAAAATAAAAACACCTCCGGGCGATGTAAAAATAGATTTTTGAAACATATTGCTTGAGGGGTGGAGTAAAAATTCAATGTCAGCGAGTTTGTACCCTAAGTAAGTAAAATCATCAATTCATTAAAGGATTAAAAAATAAAACAATTTGAAAATGTAAACTTAAAATATGTATTAAAATAAAACAAACTATATATAGATATATAATACCAGTCATGTATTTATTAAAACTTGTTTTAAAAAACAATGAGGACTGTCTAATGTTGCATGTTCCAATTTTGAGTGTATTTATTTTATGTTATGACGATTTTGGATAATGTGACGGAAGCAGTGACGTAATTTTTGTTACAGACAAAAACCGGAAGCGAATCTCCATTATAATAAATAGATTACAACTGCGACCAAACTCTACTTATAATGGTGTACAAAAAGAAGTTTCACTCCCTCTAACTCTAACTCTAACAGCATACATGTATATTCAAGAGTAAATATGCCCTGTCGGCTGGAGAGTTAGAATGCACCGACTGCACCTCTGTAGAGGGGTAAGACTCCCCCAATGGGACCACCTGTTGGCCGTGGGTGGCGACCCGTGATGCTTAAGGATAGAACCCAGGTGGATGAGCAGTTCATGACTTACAATACTCCACTTTGGCCCTATCTTGGGCTAGACAGCGTCAAGCGAGAATCGAACTCGCTGTTCGTTGGTAAATTTGTTCCCTCGTGTTATTAACAGATTTTAAGCAAATTAGTATCGCTAAATCTTTCTTCCATATCTTAGTTACCAAAGATTGATTATATTGTAAACTTCCATGGGAATTTAATTCTATTTCAGTATGCTCTCTGTTTACTGATTGTGGCGTAAAAGATATTTTTGTTACCGAAATGTATATCCGCCTTTCACACACACACACACACACACATACATATATATATATATATATATATGTGTAAGATTTTTTTATTGTCAATTGCCTTCTAATTTCTAGTTTAAACGCATACGTAGAATGCTTCAAGCAAACTATATAAAAAAACTTATTTCACTACGCCTGAGCGAGGCTGAAGTTATAGTCAAAGAATTTCGAAGATCCATATTTGAAACTGCACGCGCGCACGCACGAACGGGCCGACGATTCACCACGGAAAAACCCGAACATTTTCAAACATTCGTTCCTTCGACTTAATAAACAACAAACGTTTACGCCAGCACCGTAAGATAAGTACTAAAAAAAACACAAGTATTTCTAAAACCTCTGAAGATGGGATTTATCCCGAAAATATTTAGGGAACAGGTAAATAAATATCGTTCTCAACACCTATTCCATTGCATTGTCAATTGCCTTCTAATTTCTATTTTAAATATATATATATATATATATATATATATATATATATATATCCTTCAACTTTGATTAATAGTTTTTATTGGGGAACAATTTAATTGGTATCCTAAGAAATTGAGGCGTCAGTTTTGGAGCTTTGGGGAGATCGCCAATTTTATTGACATTAACTCCAGATCCACTCTAGTCCAAATTGATAGTACCTGTTAGGGTCATATTTGGGGGGTAAGATAGATTTGTTTGAAAATTATTAGTACTAGCAGGACCTGTGGATAGTGTATAATAGTTAAATCAAGAATATTATATCTTTTTTCTTTCTTTCCTTTTCATCATGCTCGATTGAAACAGATTAGTATTATAGCCCCCTCTCTATATCTTTTCGCTACTCTTTCTTTAATTTTTATATTTATTCTGTGTAGCATGTCTTTTTTCTTCCCTTTCTTTATAAAAGTGGAATGGTCCATTATTTAGGTGATTTGACAACATTCATAAGAAATAAGAATTCGGGCGATAAACAAGATAATCAGGATTTACATTTTTGCATATCATCCTGGACGATTTGGGCGATTTCATTTTTAACCAGTGTGTTGCAAGATGATAACGGAACAAGAGTATTAAGATCAGTGAACCGGAATCTCTCTCTCTATATCTCTCTCTCTCTCTCTCTCTCTCTCTCTCTATCTATCTATCTATCTATCTATCTATCTATATATATATATATATATATATATATATATATATATATATATATGTAATCGAAGGGACATAGCAGTCCCGAAAATTTACCAGTCTAAATAAATGAAACTCAAAACAAACCACAGGGTCTTCAGATATTTATTCCTCAACTAACAATATTAGCATGATAAGTACGTTAATTCTTCACACCTAAGTCCAAACCTGGTATAAGTATCTCCTACAACGGATACAAATACTAACATTCACCTCAAATATATATACGCATCAGAAGCATACGCAGACGCAAAATCCACATCATATATATAATGTAAGGTATCCAAAACTGGTAGTATGGGATCTTCAAAATCTCACTGTATAATTATTGCATGTTTTAGTAGGTGCAAATACAAGGATTTTTACAAATCCCTGGAGAGAGCTCAATGCATAATAATCTATAATTTAGATTAAATACAGAGCAATATCTACCTTTGAAAGAAAGAAAAAAACTCAATAAACCGTCATTCTGTAAAAGCCTTTTAATTTTAGGCCGAAATAAATTTATTACAGAATGACGGTTTATTGAGTTTTTCCTTCTTTTCAAAAGGTATCTAATATATATATATATATATATATATTATATATATATATATATATTGTAACCACCTAAGTCATTGGTGAAAATGGTCATTGTATAAAAGATAACCTCTCAAACTGAACACGACAAAATGTTTTACTGACAATAACATTTAATTACAGAATATATCCTGGGAATGACGCTAAACAGACTCCTGTGGTGAGGCTCCAATTCCGGGGAGCGTGGAGTTACCCCCCTACGTTGCCATATACGTTACTTGGCTGTAGGTCACTTCCTTTTTTGGTCATGTTAACAACTTTTTCAACCTCCTTTTTATAAAGATCCTATTTAACAAAAAGTTGGTGATTTTATATATAAAATATATATATATATATATATATATATATATATATATATTAGTATTTTTCTACGCTAAGTGGACAAATGTAAAAGATATTTCAGTAGCTTCTAAAAGTTATGCGATAAGTTAGATTTGAGCTATTTGTCTGAATCTTTGAGATGAAGGTTGATATCTTGTATTATTTGGATTTTTCGGACTGTTGTCCTCATCTTTATTGTTACATATTACAACATGAAAGCTCCCGAGTTCGACAAGTAACACTTGGAGAAGGCCAGAAGGCACATCAGCCGAAACGTTGTGTATATCTTATTATAATGGAGATTGTGGGTTTTTATGTCTGTAACCGAAACTATATTACTATTCAAGTCACAATTCCCTTAGTTATTTACGTCACATTCTCCATGATTTTATTTTTCATTTAAACCTCAATTATTAATAAAATTGTTTTACATCATTAAGGCGGTTGACCATATCTACATACTAATAACATGCAATTGTATTTATATATACAACAAAATAGCGGATTACAGTGTGAATAGGAAAGATATTTTGCATATTGAACTTTAAAATTTGATTTAATAAATAATAGCTTAGTATTATTGATTTCTAATTGTTTGGTTTTATCTTATTGAATATGAGCAAAAATCTCGGGGATAAATCTTAAAAGAAATCCATTAACAGAAAAAACTGTAATTTATTCTTTACTTCCTATTTTAACTAAATAGTTAAATTAGGAAAATTTTACCATAAAGACGGGACTAAGTGAAAAGGATGGAAGAGTTAGTTCAAAAGTTGTTCTATTTTCAACATACCCCTCTGTTCCAAATATTTATCTGAATTCTTATTCAGTTTTATTAGCCTTTCTAATTTAACATATTTTATTATATTAAAACTTAAATACTTGCACCCGGAGGGTGCATATATTTGCTAGTAACAATAGAGTCCAACAGTCCGAAAAATCCAAATAATACAAAATAGATTTGAGCTGCTATGAAATAAGTTTATTTTTGTAATGGAGTTTATTTTTATTTTAACTCTTTAGTCTCAGTAAGGTAATTAGTCTTTGAAAAGGAAAATTCTGAATTTAAACCAGCTGTACTATCTTATTATAATAGATTGTGTATTTGTCCGTCTGTTACCGAAACCATGTCACTAATCAAGTCATAATTCCCTTTATGTACATGACATTCTCTATGATTTTATTTTTATTTAAACCTCAATTATTAATAAAATTGTTTTGTATTATTAATACTGTTGACCATATCTACATACTAATAACATGCAATTGTATTTATATATACAACAAAATAGCGGATTACAGTGTGAATGGGAAGGCTAATTTGCATATTGATATTAAGAATTTGATTTTAATAAATATGTGCTCAGTATTATTGATTTCTAATTGTTTGGTTTTATCTTAATGAATATGAGCAAAAGTCTCTGGGATAAATCTGAAAAGAAATCCATTAACCAGAAGAAATAACTGCAATTTTATTCTTTACTTACGAATTTAACTAAATAGATGAATAAGGAAAATTTCACAATGAAAGACGGGAGTGATGGAAGAGTAAGTTTCGTTTTTTTATTATGCCCTCCCCCTCAGTTTCAAATCTTTTTTATCTGCGTTCTTATTTTGTTTTATTTGTCTTTCTAATTAAACATAATATTTTATTACATTAAAACTTAAATACTTGCACACGGAGAGTGCATATATTCGCTAGTATTTAAAAAATAAGTACACGGGGATTGTGGTTGATTACTTGATTTACTGATTTATATCTGTCTAGGGTTATTTCATGCCTCAAGGTTAGGGAATCGCGTTCATTCTACGTTTTTTGTTTCTTAAGAGTATTTTTGAATACTGTCCTATCGAATACGAATAATTCTTAAAACATATTTTCTTTGACCGATAGAAGAAAACCAAGTGCTTAAATGCAACACTCACTTTGGCCGTTACTACGGGTAGTCGGAGAGGCCCTTTGGTCTTATGCACGAGGAAATTATAAACAACCCCTCCAACTATCATTATTCAACAGCTTGAAATGAACCACAACAGCCTGGTCAGGATTTGAACTTGGGTCGCAGATTCTATTTTCAGTATATACGTATTTACCAACCCTCCGCACGTGCAGGATGCGACACAAGGTCAATTTTTAAGCGGAGTTTAACAGGTTTGAATTCAGTTTTCCTTCTCCTAGATTGTTTACCTAGCCATGGTTAAAGAGCCCCAGTCTACCTTGCTATTTACCATAGTTGCAGGGAGAATTGGATTCATTCTTTTACTAAGAGTATTAGCGCCATGTGAAAGATTCTATTTTCAGTATATATATATACACACACACACACACACACACACACCAACCCCTCCGCGCGTGCAGGATGCGACACAAGGTCAATTTTTAGCGGGGTTTAACAGGTTTAAATTCAGAGTTTTCCTTCTTCTAGACTGGTTACCAAGCCAGGGTTAAAGAGTCCTGTTTACCCTGCTATTTACCCATAGCTGGAGGGAGAACTGGATTCTTACCTTTCCTAAGAGTATTAACACCATATGAAATGCTAACAGCTTCGTCCAGGAATTGAACTCGAATCGACGAATACATTTCCTGCGACTCTAACCATTAGACTACGCGCCTATTTTCAGGATATAAGAATAGTCCGTTGCTTTTCCACAATTCTACCAGCTTCTTTGCAAAAAAATGTTCATGGTTTCCCAAAGAACTTTGTTTTCTTTCTTTTCTTTTGTTTTTCTATTTTACGTCAGCGGGTCAGCATGATGGAACCTCCTTTCAGTAATCAAGCATATTCATCTAGAATTGATTATATAGAAATACGTGAGTTCTTCTAGCACGTTGGGGGTTAAACCAATGTGCTCGGCACTAGCGTGAAAAACGGCAAGCAATCTGATCTCTGGTCATCTGCTGTCCATTTTTCGGCCGACAATAGTCATTAATCACTGACCAACAGCTGGTTATTATCCACTTTTTTCCAGGACCAGGAGTTTCATTTCTAATTATTTATTAGCACTCCTCAGAAAGCTAAACCTTCCAGGAACCGGGAGCGTTGTTATTACCGAATCGGTCACTACCGAGCATTTTTTTCTAATATAATATATTTTACCTCCGATTCATTTTGTGTTTTAGTCAATACATAGCCATTGCTCACGTCATAGACGTATATTGATGGTATGGCAGTAGAGGGTGAACCTTCCCGGAAATTAGCAATATCGTTGGGTTTTTTTTTCTTTTCTTTCTTTTTTTTTTTTTTTTTTTTTTTTTTTTTAACTATATATACTACCTCGTTTTAGTCAATACATAGCCATTGTTCACGTCATAGACGTATATTGATGGTATGGCAGTAGAGGCTGAACCTTCCCGGAAATTAGCAATATCGTTTTGTTTTCTTGTTTTTTCAATATATATTTTTACCTCGTTTCATTTAGTCTATGCGTAGATATTGCTCACGCAAAACATATGTGTGGTATGGCAGTAGAGGGTGAAACTTTCCAGAAATGAGCAAATACCGTTTTTCTTTTTCTTTTCAAACTATATATATTTTACCTCGTTTAGTCAATACATAACCATTGCTCACGTCATAGACGTATATTGATGGTATGGCAGTAGAGGGTGAACCTTCCCGGAAATTAGCAATATCGTTTGTTTCTTTCTTTCTTTTTTTTTTTTTTTTTCATATTATATTTACCTCGTTTCATTTTGCATTTTAGTCTATACATAGATATTGCTCACGTCAAAAACGTATATTGATGGTATGGCAGTAGAGTATGAACCTTTCAGAAATGAGCAAATACCGTTTTTTTTTTGTTTTGTTTTTTTTTCAAACTATATTTTACCTCCGATTCATTTTGTGTTTTAGTCAATACATAGCCATTGCTCACGTCATAGACGTATGTTGATGGTATGGCAGTAGAGGTGAAACGTTCCCGGAAATTAGCAAATACCGTTTGTTTCTGGGGTTTTTTTAATTATATATATTTTACCTCGTTTTATTTTGCGTTTTAGTCTATGCATAGCTATTGCTCACGTCAGAGACGCATGTTGATGGTATGGCAGTAGAGGGTGAACCTTCCCGGAAATTAGCAATATCGTTTGTTTTTATATTGACAGTAGTATTCCACTCACCAACTTTAAATCTTATTCACGTCAGAGGCGTACGTTGATGGTACTATTTTTTTTATTTTCGGGAAGGTTCACCCACTACGGAAGCATTCCACTCACCAATTTTAAATCCTATTCTCAAGAATCTTGGGGCGCCTTAGGTTCCGGGCAATAAACCCAGCACTGCCCTTTTAAGACGAGGTGTCCTGGGAATGACGTTAAACTCTATCTGATGGTGACGTTCCAATTCTGGAGCTCATCACAATTACTCCCAGGTCCACTCGGACCTGGATTAATAGGGTTTCATGTATGGGTTTTAAAAATAGAAAAAAAATCTAGTAACTAACAAGAAGGAATAAAACAAAACGTCTTCAGCATAAAATAACCCAACAAGTGTAGGTATGCCATAAATCCAACTAATTAACTAACTAACCAACCTACCTTTTGTGACTCAAAAGGATTTTAAATACTAATTAAAATCCCCCCACACCCTACTTGAGATTTAGTTAACTCCATCAAGACGTCGATATTTTATCACTGACTGAGTCGACGAAAGTTAAAAGAAAGTTTGGCTTCTCGGAGCCACAACTTGGCAGGTGTACAACTCGACAGGTTTTTAGAATACAGGATTTGGACGGCGACATTCAATTTACGATGCTACACCAATTCTCTTGGGCCAAAGGAACCAAGAAGAAGACGGAATCCTTATTTTTCTTTTATTCAACGTTGTATTCATTAAATCTTCGACACCTGCTACCAAGCCGGTCACGCCTGTTCATATGTAGATATAATAAACTTATCTTCATGAAGACATAGCAAAGGTCGTTCGTTACGGTAGCAGGGTTTTGCTAAAGGTGGGTGTGAGGGGTATTGGAAATGGATTTATCCTTATCTTTACCTATCTTTTTTATCTTTATCTAAATATATAATTATAATATATATATATTTATTATATATAAGGCTGTATGTATGAGGGAAGCGCGGTGGTGTCCTTGTTTGTCGCCGGAATGGACTCGTTGACCAGAGTTCAATTCCTGGACGAAACCACAGTTCACATAGCGCTAATATCCTTGGGAATGAATATGAATCCAACTATTCTCCCTCCAGCTATGGGTAAATATAAGAGCAGACCGAGCTCTTTAACCTTGTTTAGACAATAGCTTAGTCGGTAGAGCGTCGGACTAGGAACCACAAGGTTCATAGTCCTGAGCTGATGGTAGGTGTGGCGCTCCACCTCAGACGCAAAAAAAACATCTCCTTGGTCTAGCGCTAGTGAAAAGGGGATATACTCCCTCGCTGATTGGCTGATACCGACTAAAGGCCACCCCAACGACTTTACTTTTTACTTAAGCAACCAGTCTGAACGAGAAACCTGGTCACTACTAGAATAGGCTCAATCCTAACTTAGAATTCTATTTACATTTTTTTAATTATGTCCGGATGAAACTACGAAAAAAACAATTAACGACAAAGTATATATATATTATATATATATATATATATATTATAATATATATATTTAAATATTACCGGTTCTCTTTTTGTAAAATTATGAAGATAATAAAAATGTATTTAGAAATTAAAATATCATAGTAATAGCATTGAAATTTAACTTTAAAATGTCAAGAATTTGTAAATTATCAAAAGTAAATATCAGTATACCAGGTTTTTCCCCCTTCTATCCAGGCGATGTTGGGCAGCCCCTTCTAGTTAAATGATAGATTTGTGTGTGTGGGTATAATATATATATATTATATATATATATTAATATATAATATATATAATAAAATCTCATATATATTCTTTTGGCAAGTGAATATAGTGTTAATAGATTATTTTTGGTTGGAGCAACTATCTTTGCCTTTTCTTCTTTTTTCCCCAAGCAATTTTTTGTAGTATATTTTTATCAACAATTATTTGCACCTTTTTTTTTTCTTACTGCTAGGGTTTTACTAATTGATTTGTATAGTGTTTGTAATATATATATATAAGTGTGTGTGTGTGTGTATGTATGTATATATATATATATATATATATAGATAGATGTGAGGTATCCAAAACTTGGTAGTAAGGGATGATTCTATATGTGGTTTCTAAGACACACTGTATTATTATTGTATGATCCACTATGTACAAATACAGCGAATCTTTAAATCACTACAGAGAGCTCAATGTATAATAATCTTTTTAGATTATATACAGAGCAATATTTATCTTTGAAAGGAAGGAAAAACTCAACACCGTTATTCCCGTAAACAAAAAATTACATTCGAATAATATTTCGCTTCTGTTGGTTTTAGAATCTTCATCAGAATGAACTTTATTTTAAAACAGTGGACATAGACAAGAAAAAGGTAAAAGCTGGATAAGGGGGACAGGCGGGGGAGGAAGTAAATATTTTCACAGAAGTAGGTAATACATATGTTTGGTAGAGTTAAGGATCAAAGGGTGTGGGGTAAATGAGGCATTGTATGATTTGTGATAGTGCTTAGATATGTGGCTCTAATGGTGAAGACAGTTTTAGGGGTCAATCTATGAAGGAGGAAAAAGTGTTGTTTCAAGGATTTTGGAATTTTAAATCTTTTTTTTTTATCCGCTTCAGTGTTTTAGTGATTTTGAACTTGTATTTTAAATATTTTTTTATCCGTAATCTGTCTTGAAATTCTAGTGAATTATAATTTTTGCGATGGTTGGTGTCAATTAGAAAAAGCCGGGCCTTTGTTTTATTGTCTTCGATTTTGCAATGATCGCTGATTCACAAACGTTTTTTCTATACATGGATGGTTTGAGTGATAGGAGGTAAGTTACCGTACAGCTGCTGTTTTATGGAGTGTTGCCTCCAATATTTGTTCAATGCAGCATTCCTGTATAGATCCTAACCAGTTCTTTTTTTCTACAAGCGTTTCTTTAAGATCCAAGTCATGCTACCATACATTAGTACTGGCATGGAAGAATTCGTTTTATTTTATCATAGAGATCAGACGATATGATCGATAACCTGTCAGTAGTCTCTCCCTTTCCTATGCGTATTATCGAAATTACTTTCTGTAGATTAGATATTACTATCTTGGTACGTGAACTGTCTACTAATATTAGAAGTTTATAATTTAATGTGGAAATAGCTCTGTATTTAAAACGCATGAACTCTTGTTTTAATCTGAGATCAGTGCCTCTTGCTGGCTGCTCGATATTATATAGCAGAGTTTCGGTTCGGTATTATGTATTTGCGAGAAGCGCTAGATCGTCTGCGTAGTCTGCATCTGTAATTGTTTCTGCGGGATATCGTCTTCTTCTTGTCTTTTTTTTTAATTCTCTTTTTCCAACTTTCGTACATGAGCGCTTTCCTTGACCCGTCTCAAAACATCAGCAGTTCATGACATACAACACCCCACTTTGATCTTCACTTCTTATGAAAGGCAGGAGGGCACATCGGCCGAAACGTTGTACAGATAACAATAAAGACGAGGACAATGATCCGAATAATCCAAATAATAGTAATTATTAAGGCTTATCTAAAAAATTCAGAGAAATGGTACAGATAACATTAAATATGAGGACAATTATCCAAATAATCCAAATAATACTAATTATCAAGCTTCATCTCAAAAATTCAGAGAAATAGTGTAGATAACCATAAAGATGAGGACAATAGACTGAATAATCCAAATAATACTAATTATCAAGCCTCATCTAAAAAATTGAGAGAAATAGAATAGATCACAATAAAGATGAGGACAATAGTCTGAATAATCCAAATAATACTATCAAGCCTCATCTAAAAAAAATCAGAGAATATGTAAAATCCAACCAACCAGTCTATTACAAAATAAATTCTGTTTTGTAAAGCGAGTTTAACTCGCTTGCCGATAGAAAAGAGGCTGTGATGCCTTAAATGTTTGTTTTTTGGGTTTTTTGGGTTGGTTTTTTTTTCGCGGTATGCAGTTTGAAAGATGAACCCATGCGTGAATCGAACGTGCCTTATGTGAATGGCGAGGGGCACATATGCAAATTTAAGAACGGATAAAAAGGCTGCGGATTTTGTCAGTTGGGTTAGTGATTTGTGACGAGACGATGGACGAACAGATTCAAAGACTGCGGTATTGAGAGGCGGAAGGAAGAAAAAAACTTGAACTGGATCAAAGATGTATACGGACTGCATTCCGACCTACTCCTTCAAAGTCGCTTTATTTTTTTGAGTGTGTGTAAGTGATGGTGCTAAAACAAGTACAGGGATATATCAAATGTTTGCACAGATAAAAAAAAATTCGTCGGGGTAGCCTAAAGTCGGTATCAACCAGACAGCGAGGCAGTCTATCCCCTTTTCACCATTTGGGCGTATGCGACGGGAGCGCCACTTTTATCATCAGCTCCTCACTTTACCGCACATATCCATGTGCTACTCATACGCTGAGTTGACGAAAGCACAGGCGAGTAGGAACAAAAAGGAAATCAAAATACAAATACAAAATACAAATGAGAAAACTTGTCAACAATGAAAGATAAAAAAAACAAAGTAACAAGTATCTTAATCATTTGGCCATCAGCCACCTTGGAAATTATCTTGATGTCTGATAAGAAAAGAAAACTTGAAAAACCTTATCTACCATAAATAATAAACGATCTATATATTAATACTTATCATAGGCCTTTTGTAGTCTATTATTATTATTATGTTCATTCCTGTGAGTTTTTCATACCAGCGGTAGCTGATGGTTTCTCGCTGGAGTTTGAGTGATAACAAGTCTCCTCGGGTCTCCAAGACTCTTCTGTGTATTCTAGCTGATTGCAACAATGCAGTTGTCTGGATGGTCTCAATTCCTCCTAATTTCCAGTTCCTCCAGTCTATTTTTCATGCATTTTGGGACTGTTCCAAGTGCGCCAACTACAATTGGTATCACTTTGACGCTCATCTTCCACAGCTCTTTTAAATTCTCTAGCAAGGTCCAGGTATTTGTCTACCTTTTTTATTTTCTTTCATCTTACCCTGTAATCTGCTGGAACTGAAAAGTTCACAAGTTCTCTCTCTCTCTCTCTCTCTCTCTCTCTTTCTCTCTCTCTTTTCTTTTCAATCAATACTCTAAGCAGAAATACTTACTTAGCCTTTCTGACCCGTGTCCACTGACTTCGGTCATTGGACCGGTAATGAATTAATAACAGGTTGATCCCAGGGGTCCATCCCCCTACGCAACACCTGCCCCCTTGATTTAAATGGACAGGACTGTGTTTATTGTCCTGTGCCTGGGGCGCCCTAAAAGGGGAATGCTCACATGATCCCCGCATTTCTGCCATTCCATGAGCTTCAGTTCGTGGGTGGTCCCTACAAAAATGGAGCCTTGTGTCTGACCTGCATGGTAGGATACAGGAAAATACCAATCCGTTTGTTTATATCGGAAACATCACTAATGTTGCTGTGCAAATCATTTGCATCTGAAGATTCTAGGCGCCGCTGTGGCTATTTTTCTTTTCGAGTTCGCGTCGGCCATTCTCTCCTACATACGCAACAGACCTATACGTTGTCTTTTTTTTACTATTATTGATCGAACAGCTTCTTTGAAGGTAACTGTCAGTACATCCTACATTTCACTTCCGCTACAAGGTCTTACAAAATTTTGTGAAGTGAAACAGATCTTATCTTTTGCAAAAATCGAAGAGGAATCGGCGTTTCTATTCTAAGGCGCCGATTTGTAAGAAAATACAAGAATGTAGATTCAAATCTTAGGACTCAGAGTCTCTCTCTCCCTCTCTCTCTCTCTCTTCTCTCTCCCTCTCTCTCTCTCTCTCTCTCTCTCTCTCTCCTCTCTCTGAAAAATCAATTGATTTTCCATGAGGTCATTACGCATTCCATCTTGCCGGAAATTGTGCCGTTCTTAAGCATCATGTTTTCTATTCGAAGTCTACGAGCCTTCTCTGATCCTCGAAATAATATACTCGCCCATTCTCATCGCCTAAATCTATCATGATATATTATATATATAATATATATATATATATATATATATATATATATATATATATATATAATATATCTATATATCGTATAATCCAAAAGTCCAGAGGAAAAAATCTTCCTTACGACACAGAGTTTATTTAAGAAAACCCTGTCGCAGTTTGAGAGCTCAATATGTCTCTTAATGTTAGAGTCACAGAGCAAATATATAAGTAAAGAAATAAAAAAGACTTAGAGATTTAGCATTATAGTCTAATTTCAGGAGCTAGACAATATCTAAATCTCCGACTCAATAGATGCGAATGATGATTCTTTATTACTTTAAAAGGCATTTGAAAAACAGATTTTTATTTTTTATTTTTTTTTATTTTTTAAAATTTATAGTCTTGGTGATATGAATTCCAAATGAATCTCATGTGAGTCGGGAGAGTTAGACTATTTTGTCTAAGCTCCCTGAAATAGAGATTTAGCATTATAGTCTATTTCAGGGAGCTTAGACAAATAGTCTAACTCTCCGACTCACATGAGATTTCATTTGGAATTCATATCACAAGACTATAAAATTTTAAAGAATAAAAAAAATAAAAAATAAAAATCTGTTTTCAAATGCCTTTTAAAGTAATAAAGAATTCATCATTCGCATCTATTGAGTCGGGAGATTTAGACTATTTGTCTAAGCTCCCTGAAATAGACTATAAGGTAAAATCTCCTAAGTCTTTTGTTATTTCTTACTTATCTAGCAAATATATGCACCCTCCGGGTGCAAAGTATTTAAGTTTTAATATAATAAAATATCATGTTAAATTAGAAGCCAAAGGAACTGAATAAGAATTCAGATAAAAATATTTGAACAGAGGGGTATGATTTAAAAATGAACAACTTTGAAACTAACTCTTCCATCATTTTCCCTTACTTGCCCGTCTTTCATTGGTAAATTTTCCTAAATTAACTATTTACTACTTAAAATAAGAAGTAAAAGAATGAAATTACAGTTATTTCTTTTAATGAATTTCTTTTTAAGATTTATCCCGAGATTTTTGCTCATATTCATTGATATAAACCAAACAATTAGAAATCAATAATACTAAGCATATATTTATTAAAATCAAATTTTTTAAGATCTATATGCAAATTTAGCCTTCCATTCACACTGTAACCGCTATTTCTTTGTATTATAAATAACAATTGCATGTTATTAGATGTAGATATGGTCAACAGTCTTAATGATGTCTAAGAAATTTTGTTAATATTTGAAGTTTTAAATAAAATAAAATCATGGAGAACGTCACGTAATAACTAAGGAAATCGTGACTTGAATAGTAAATGTAGTTTCGGTTACAGACATAAAAACCACAATCTCCATTATAATAAGATATATTATATAAATGGAGATTGTGGTGTTTTTCTTGTCTGTAACCGAAACTATTCCTACTCAAGTCACAATTCTCTTAGTTATTGACATCATTCTCCATGATTCTATTGTTTATCTAAACCTCAATTATTATAAAATTGTCTTACATATTAATACTATGTCTACATACTGAAAACTAATATATTTATATATACAACAAAATAAGCAGTTTACAGTGTGAACGGGAAGGCTAATTTGCATATTACATATTAAATGAATCGAATTTAATTAAATATGTGCATGTATTATTGATTCTAACTGTTTGGTTTTATTTTAATGAATATAAGCAAAAATCTCTTCAATGAATCTTAAATGAAATCCATTAACAAGAAAAGTAACTGTCATTTTATCTTTACTTCCTCTTTTAACTAAATACTTAAATTAGAAAAAATAACAATGAAAGACGAGAGTGAATGGAAGAAGTAAGTTTTCAGTTGTTCCATTTTTGTTATTATAACTCCCTCTGTTTCAAATCTTTTATTATACTCCCTCTGTTTCAAGAAATCTTTATCTGTGTTCTTATTTAGTTTCCTTAGCCTTTCTAATTTAATACAATATTTTATTACATTAAAACTTAAATACTTGCACCCGGAGGGTGCATATATTTGCTAGTATATATAATTTCTAAACTCTGAGTGTATAAAAAAAACTCCCCGCTTTATAGTTTGTAATTGCACAATACCAATTGTTGCCTGGAGAAAAAATATACATAAAACAAAGACCAAACACCGCACATCAACCTATACTAATATAAGATGTAGAGCTAATAATAATAAAAAGGTAGATATTCTGACTCATTGGGCTTACTTATATATATTGTGTGTGTGATGGGAAAATATTTTTGGGTTGTCTTGGAAGCATGGAAAAAAGTGTAGATCAGAATCAAAATGAATATTGTAGTCTTATTTATTTCCTTCCCCTTTTTCAAAGTTTTTTTTTCTTTTTTCCCCAACACATATACCGACAAAGAAGCATACATGGACACCATAATATATATATATATATTAATGGCTGGAAGGCAATTACAATGCATATAAAATAAAAAATATTTTATATGCATTGTAATTGCCTTCCAATCATTAATATATAATAACATACTTAACAATGCTTCAAGAAAATTACCAATTACTATTTTATATATATTTATATATATATATATCAATTACTCCGCATGAGTAGTATATGACACAAGGTGCATCTTAAACTCAGTTTTTTTTTCTCATAGACTGGTTGCCTGTCGGTATCAGCCAATCAGCAAGGGAGTCAATCCCCTTTTCACTAGCGCTAGACCAAGGAGATTGTTTTTTGCGTCTGAGGTGGAGCGCCGCACCTACCATCAGCTAGCCGACTTTTCTATTTACGCATAGCTGGGGAGAGAATGTATGCTATTCTAAATGTATTAGTATCACCTCGTCAGGGTCCAAGTGGTGAAGCCATATAGCATCACTGATACTAGACATCCACTATCTCTAATGTCTTTAGTCTGGTCGTACGCATATATACAGGACTTATCTTAATCCTCTACCGCATATAGCTATACACAACACGTCCATTATGCTCATCTGTGTGCACGATGCACTCGTGCACACTTGTTGGGTCATATACCACACAAGGTGAAGCAAAATAAAAAGCTGTTAAACTCCGCTTAAGAAATTGACCTTGTGTTACATCCTGCTCATGCGGAGGATATTTGCCGCTCATCCCACTTATGAGGGCTTGACACAAGGATATTTTTATGTGAGCCCACCCACAAGCCGAAGCTCATGGGTGGTAAGCACAAAAAATGCGTCGATCCCGTTGGCATTCCCCCTCGAGAGGGGGCGCCTCAGGCGCTGGGCAATAAAACCCAGCCCTGCCCCTTCAAGTCAAGGGGGCGCGTATTGCCTGGGGGATAGCCGCAATTAATTTAACACACCGGTCCAGTGGCCGAAGCGCACTGGACCCCCGCTCCGAAGGCCGAGGAGTTGCTAAATATCTATTATTTTACTAAAGCTTAGTGAATCAATGATTGTTTGCTAAAGGCTTTTTTCCGTTTCGTTTAATGACACAAAATTCATATTAGAATATTCCTTAGTTTTAGGGTGGAGTTATGTTTGGAAAAAATTAATTTTAATTTGTTCTAATTAGTAGTCAAAAACTAACCCGTCTCTTACTTCACATTCTGCCAGTCACTTTCCCCCTTTCTATGTATATCTTGATTGCCTCCTCGTTATATATGTTAGTTTCTCGGAGAGAGTGTGAGAGTAAAGAGCGTGTGAAACATATTTGTATCTTGAGTTTCAGCAGTAGCGAACCCGAATCAGACCCATTTAAATTAGGTCAAACGTTCCCTTTCTTAGAAACCTTACAAAATGATTTTAATGTCTTTTTTTAATTCCGTATTTATTTATTTTTTAAATTCAATTTGCTTTGCAAACTTAATTTTTCCTAATCTCAGTTATCTACCCAGAACTCAACGGGGCACGTTTTTTCCAGTATGTATATATATAATCATTACATTCATGCCGCGCAATTAGCACGGATATCATAACAATCTCTTGCCAATCTTCTTGATCATTCATTGTCTTCGGAAGGTCCTCTGCACAGCATTCAGTGTCCGTGCAGAGCTGGTCAAAGTAAGCCCCTTGCTGGGTGGTCCACATTAATGTGTAAGTTTCCACAGGAGAACGTCACTTATGAGTTCGTCCTTGCTTCTCCAGTAGTGTCCAGTATCAGTGCTGCTGTATGGCTGCACCACTTGGACCTTGACCAGTCGACTGAATAAGCTAGATAGGAACTGCACAAACATGCTGTGTGCGATCTTGAAAAAATCGTGGAAACGGCACTCCAAAAAGGAAGCAGCTGTACAACCACCTGCCCCCATCTAACAAACAATCCGAGTGAGATTATATATATAATATATATATATAATATAATATATATATATAGACTCGCATAAGTGTTCATCCAGTGAACAACCAACACAGTGATTTGTTTATAGTGGTGAAGGCTTGTGTAGGACCATTCCACACTTTTTGGCACAGTCGATAGGAAAGAATTGGTGCATCTCGGAATGCCATGAACCCAATCAACGACTGACCTCAGGAATTTTGAATTCAGAGTTATCCCTCTCCTAGACTGGTTACCTACCCAAGGTTAAAGAGTCCAGTCTACCCTACTATTTAACCCATAGCTGGGGGGAGAATATATGGACTCATACCTTTCCCAAGGGTATTAGCGCTATGTGAAATGCCAACAGCTTCGTCTAGAAATTGAACAAACCGACGAGACCATTTTCCACGACTCTAACCACTAGCCCATGCGCCTCTCGCTCTATCGCTCGCTCTCTCTCTCTCTCTCTCTCTCTCTTCTCGGCTCTCTCTCTCTCTTCTATCTATCTATCTATCTATCTATAGCCCTTAAGAGCATTAAGCGAATTAATAGTAGGTTGTCTGACTCATTAGATTTATCTTTATTATTTTCTCTACTTAGTATGAGCACTTTTTACTTATTAGCTATTCTCCTAGCGGTTATATGAATATCATATATATCTTATATACATATATATATTACATATAAAATGTTTTTTTCTTTGGCCAATATTGTACCAATAGTTACTTTTGTTGGTACGACTATCTTGGTTTTTTCTTTTTTTTTCCAAAAATTTTTTCTCCCCGGGTGATGTTTGGTAGATATTTTTACAATCAAACTATTTGCTGTTTTTTTTTTCTCACTGCGAGGATTTACCAACACGCTTGGTTATTAAATATATATATATATAATATATAACTGCAAGATATTCTTCTGTTACTAATTCAGTTTTTCGCCTCACTGTCGGTGTCGTAGTCTTTCTCTCTCGCTATTCCTCGGTCTGTTTCTGTGCACACTCGTCTTTGCAACGAACACATGAACAATACTTTCAGACCACCCTTTAGATTGTTTCGATTCTACGACGCAATGGCCATGTTTAGTAGAACACATTTCTTTCTACGAAGCATTTGTTACAAATTAAATTTCTTGTAAGATGGAAAATAGAAAGGAAGATGTATTATTTGTCGTTGTTGATGTTTTCGTTTTCTTTTAGTGTCTGTTTGCTCCTTTCGTCGACCTTTTGTCATACATCATAGAAAAAACGCACAAAGAAACGAGTGAAAAGACTGATAAACATTTAGGTAACAAAATATGTTGACTGGCGAAATGTTTCTAATGTAAGGGAAATGGAATGACAGGTAAAATTTATAGGAGTATTGCTAGCAATACTAAAAAAAGAATACTGTCCCGATGCGGATCTCACATTATAAATGTGTAGAAGGATTCGGATTACAATAAGAAGACCTTATTTGAGCTAGCAAAAAGATGCACACTACGGGCAAAAGGATTTAAGTTTTAATATAATTACATATTATTTTGAATTAAAAAGACTAATGGGTTATTTCCTAGTTTAGTAACATAATATTACAGAGTGGCCCAGAAAAAACAGAGCCCAAATTATTTATTTTCCTATTAACTAACCCTAAGTTATGTTACCCCGTTGAGTAACATATTACAGGGTGACCCAGAAAAAACAGAGCCAAATTAAATTTATTTTTCTATTAAACAACCCTAATTATGTTACCTACCGTTGAGTAACATATTACAGGGTGACCCAGAAAAAACAGAAACCCAAATTATTTATTTTCCTATTAAACTAACCCTAATTATGTTACCGCCGTCGAGTAACATATTTACAGGGTGACCCATGAAAAACAGAACCCAAATTATTTATTTTCCCTATTAAACTAACCTAATTATGTTACTCCGTTGAGTAACAGTATTACAGGGTGACAGAAAAAACAGAACCCAAATTATTTATTTTCCTATTAAACTAACCCTAATTATGTTACCCCGTTGAGTAATCATATTACAGGGTGGACCCAGAAAAAACAGAACCCAAATTATTTATTTTCCCTATTAAACTAACGCCTAATTATGTTATCCTCCGTTGAGTAACATATTACAGGTGACCCAGAAAAAACAGAACCAAATTATTTATTTTTCTATTAAATTAACCCTAATTATGTTACCGTTGAGTACATTTATAGGTGACCCAGAAAAAACAGAACGCCAAATTATTTATTTTCCTATTAACTAACCCTAATTATGTTACCCCCCGTTGAGTAACATATTCAGGTGACCCAGAAAAAAACAGACCCAAATTATTTATTTTCCTATTAAAACTAACCCTAATTATGTTACCCCGTTGAGTAAATATTATAGGGTGACCCAGAAAAAACAGAACCCAAATTAATTTATTTTCCTATTAAACTAACCCTGAATTATGTTACCACTGACCGTGAGTAACATATTACGGGGTGACCCAGAAAAAAAGGAACCCAAATTATTTATTTTCCTATTAAACAACCTAATTTATGTTACCACGTTGAGTACACATATTACAGGGCGACCCAGCAAAAACAGAACCAAATTATTTTATTTTTCCTATAAACTAACCCTAATTATGTTACCCCGTTGAGTAACATATTACAGGGTGACCCAGAAAAAACAGAACCCAAATTATTTATTTCCCTATTAAACTAACCCTAATTATGTTACCTCCGTTGAGTAACATATTACAGGGCGACCCAGGCAAAAAAAGAACCCAAATTATTTATTTTCCTATTAAACTAACCCTAATTATGTTTCCACCGTTGAGTAACATATTACAGGGTGACCAGAAAAAACAGAAACCCAAATTATTTTATTTTCCCTATTAAACTAACCCTAATTATGTTACCCCGTCGAGTAACATATTACAGGGTGACCCAGTAGAAAAACAGATACCCAATTATTTATTTTTCCGTACTTAAACTAACCTAAATTATGTTACCGCCGTTGAGTAACATATACAGGTGACCACAGAAAAAACAGGCAAACCGCAAATTTTTATTTTCCCTATGTAACTATACCCTAATTATGTCACCCCGTTTAGTAAGCATATTAAGGGTGACCAGAAAAAATACAGAACCCAAATTATTTATTTTCTATTAAACTAACCCTAATTTATGTTTACCCTGCCCGTCTGAGTAACATAGTTACAGGGGTGACCCAGAAAAACAGGACTCCAAATTATTTTATTTTCGCTATCAAACTAACGCCTAATTATGTTACCCCGTTGAGTAACATATTACAAGGTGACCCAGAAAAAAAAGAACCCAAATTATTATTTTTCTATTAAACTAACCTAATTATGTTACCTCCGTGAAAGTAACATATTATAGGGTGACCCAGAAAAAAACAGACCAAATCTATTTATTTTCCTATTAAAACTAACCCTAATTATATGTACCTTCCCGTTGAGTAACATATTACAGGTGACCCAGCAAAAAACAGAAACCACAGAATTATTTATTTTCCTATTAAACTAACTAAATCTATGTTACCCCGTTGAGTAACATATTATAAGGGTGACTCCAGAAAAAACAGACCAAATTATTTATTTTCCTATTAAACTAACCTAATTATGTACCCACTCCGTTGAGTAAACATATTACTAGGGTGACCCAGAAAAAACAGAACCCAAATTATTTATTTCCTATTAAACTAACCTAATTTATGCTTACCCCCGGACCTTGAGTAACATATTACAGGGGCGACCCAGCAAAAACAGACCCATAATTATTTATTTCCTATAAACTAACCCTAATTATGTTACCCCGTGAGTAACATTTACAGGGCGACCCAGCACATAAAAACAGAACCAAATTATTTATTTTCTCTATTAAACTAACCCTAATTATGTTACCCCGTTGAGTAACATATTACAGGGTGACCAGAAAAAACAGAACCCAAATTTATTTATTTTCCTATTAAACTAACCTAATTATGTTACCCCGTTGAGGTATACTATTAAGGGTGACCCAGAAAAAACAGAACCAAATTATTTTATTTTTCGTATTAAACTAACCTTAATTTGTACCCCCGCTTGAGTAACATAGTTAACAGGTGACCCCATGACGAAAACAGAACCCAAATTATCTATTTTCTATTAAACTAAACCTAATTATTTTAACGACACAAACACAAAACTGTGTAAAACGAAACTATGAACAAAGACACAGTAACGACCAGGACAGCTAAACGAACAACAAACAACAACGACACAAACAACTGACATACCAACAAATACTACAACAAGATACAACAAATATCAAAACAAACAACCAACTAACAACACATACAAAATCATCAGACTGACCGTAAATCACCAACAAAAAATACAAACAAGCGTACAAGAACGGAAATCCAAAAATTAAAACAACAACCAGTTACACCAATGTCATACATAACATAATAAAAACACCACAGTTACGTCGAAAAAACAACGAACACGACTACACCACGACCGCGAACAAAAGACGATCAACGTGTTTAACGGAAACCGGACCAACAAACACAACAATCAAGTAATCCAATAACGGAACGACCAAACAGCAACAAGCTAAAATCACACGACCACTACCACACAACAACAACACGAACCACGAACAAAACAGAAATACACAGAACTAACAGAACAACAGCGAGACGACAAAAAAAAATACCTACAAACTCACGAACAAAAAAAAAAAATCGAAATGCGAAAAATTCGCGAAACAGGACTGACAGATAACAAAACAACGCAAACGACAAGACGAACGCAAACGACAAAGAACATCAGAAAAACGGTTACAAAAGAAGCAGAAACTTTAACAACCCATACAACGACACACAACGAACACGACAACAACCGAGAACACAACACACGTTACGATCACAAACACAGCACAACAAACAACCGAGGCAACAAGAGCAAACAACGAAACGGACAATCGACACTTAAGAACTAAAAAAAACAAGACAAAGACAGAAAACACCAATCAAAAACTTAGCCTGCAACAAACGCTAACAAACAAACTAACGACGAACATACGCTAACACAACAACGACAACCACGGAAACTGAACAGGACCGGAACGCAAACAATGACATACGACGACCACATAAAACGGACAAACACCACCACACCAAAACGACACATCACCACAACCGGACAAACCGAACGCACACAAAAACAAAACAACGAAATCGACTTAAACAAAACAACGTTAACTGAGACTGAACTAAAACTGGCACAACTTACGGCACGTAAACACATACGACCAACAAACAAACGACATACGACAACACAGAAACTGACTGACAACCGGACGACATACACGTAAGAGGAACAACGACTACCACAAACCACACAAACACCACACAAATGGCGACACAGGCGCAACGAAAGCACAAAACAGCAACAACATACAAAAACATACGG